>SKCR01016040.1:0-20651 GCA_019454045.1 Zanthoxylum bungeanum
GAGAATAATGAAGTCGCCACCCGGTGTGAACCGGGAAAATGAGATTTAAGGCCGCACTCACCCCTCGCAAGGGAAGACCTCAAACCGTTGGGTTCGGAATGGTCCATTACTTATGCCACTTTTAATGAAAGGATTTATGTAATAATTTAATCAGGCTTAAGTAACACTTATTTCCAAGAATATCATGCTTCTAAATTCACATGTACAAAATAAAACTTACACCTAAATTTACATATATTTCACATCTAAGATTGCATGCTTGAAAGTACATCAAAGTAACGACGAACATACAACTTCATTGGCATATTATATTCAAGAAAACACAAGCACCCATACTAACCACACAAGCACACATGTGAGCACCTTCCCAAGTGGTACGTGGAATTGTATCCCAAGTACAAACCATACTACCGTCCATTCAGAATCGGCTACGAAATTTATGTCTGGGTTTCCATCCGATATACCACAAGAAATAATACTCAAATGTTATCATGACATAGGTATATGAATTGTAATATGTTAAACACGTTGTACTCATACATGTGGGGAATACAGATGAATGACACCAATACAATCTTGCGTAATACAGAGGGGCAATCAGATTCATCATACGTAGGGATAGTTACTAGGAAAACTATGCATGAAATCTGATGAAAAGGGACTCGGTTCAGTGGGTGCGCGTTCGCGTAGCGTTTGAAAATTCGTTCGAATGGTAAACAGAAGGTTCACGTTCGTATAGCGTTCGAGAACGCGTTCGAACGAACCAGACCTGATGCGTGATAAGATTAAGAAAGTGCGTGTGCGTTCACGTAGCGTTCGAGAACGCGTTCGAACGGTAAACAGAAGGTTCGCATTCGTATAGCGTTCGAGAACGCGTTCGAACGGAACCAGACCTGATGCATGATGAGACTAAGAAAGTGCGTGTGCGTTCGCATAGCGTTCGAGAACGTGTTCGAATGGTAAACAGAAGGTTCGCGTTCATGTAGCGTTCGAGAACGCGTTCGAACGGAACCAGACCTGATGCATGCAACACAAAGAATAAAGACAACAATGTCAAGCTCAGTATGTCCGATCAAACGTATCTTACTTTCAACCGAACACACATCAACCGGCGCGGTAAAGCATCGTGGTAAAGGGGCTTTAACCCCTCCCTATAGGGGATCTTACATTGCACTTACTAAGCACATGCGCTTCATTGAATCATGCAAACAAAGAATTAAAAAACAATAATATCAGACTTAGTATGCCCGATTGAACGTATCTTGCATTCAACAGAACACATATCAACCGGCACGGCAAAGCATCGTGGTAAAGGGCTTTAACCCCTCCCCATAGGGGATCTTTCATTGCACTTACTAAGCCCATGCGCTCGATTGAATCATGCATACAAAGAATTAAAAGCAATAATATCAAACGTAGTATGCCCGATTGAACGTATCTATCATTCAACCGAACACACATCAACCGGCGCAGCAAAGCATCGTGGTAAAGGGCTTTAACCCCTCCCCATAGGGGATCTTTCATTCCACTTACTAAGCCCATGCGCTCGATTGAATCATACATAAATAAGCAACATGCAAAATTCTAGTGACGAAAAATAAATAATGCAAAGCAACACAAAACAAAAGAGGGTGCCGTTTACTCAAGCGGTGCGTGGAGTTGTATCCCGAGTACAGATCATACTACCGTCCATTCGGAATCGGCTATGAAATTTATGTCCGGGTTTCCATCCAATATACCGCGAGAGTTGACACATCTCTCATCTTATTCCAAAGCCACTGTAGGCACTGCATTTTTGCATATTAGCCCAATGATGAGTCTCGTATGGAGACACTACCTCTTTAGTTGTGAAAGCCGCGGGAAACGGACGTTGGAAGGGTAAAGTTGGAAATCAGTATTTTCGTTGGAGTTAACTCGCTTGTTTCGCTTCGGTTTCGCTTGTTGGACCTCTATTTTAAAACACACCAAACCCATTAAATCACATCTCCCAAATTAAATAATTAAAACATTTAAAATACATTCACAAATTAAATTAAAACCAATTAAATTTAAATTAAATTAAAACCAATTAATTTAAATTCCAAAATTAAAATAAATCCATTCCTAAATTACATAAATCTCCCACCAATTTAAAGAAATTCCCCCACCAAAATATAAAATTCTTACCTTAAATAATTAAATTAGACACACACACATTTGTTTCCTAATAAACCCAGAAGCCCTACCCTCTCACTATATAAACAACAACAAACCATAAACATTCTCTTCTCTCTCACGTCTCTCTTCCTCACAAATAACCCTTCAACGGCATATCTCCTCCACTGGATCTCTCTATCGGCAATACGAACTGCTCGCGTCCCAGCTCTCTCTCTCTCACGTAAACACCCCTCTCACCGAGCAGCCCCTCTTCTCCATGAAAAACAAAGCTAAACCCTAGTCCACTTCACGTAACCGCCTAAGCAACAACAACTCACAGCAAACCAAATGAAACCCTTCTTCACGCCATAAACCTGCACCCATCTGCAACCTTCACGCCAACACACTCAGCACCTGCCCTCATTCACCCACGCCGCTTGCTACTAAACACTGCCTCGCCTCTCCTCTCATGTCCCTGCCACTTCCCCACACTGCCTCACAAGCCCCTGCACATTGCTTCCCCATTCACCCTCACAAACCTCACGCCTCAGCCCTATAATAAGTAGCCCGCTGCACTACCTCACGGCTCCCTCTATCCCTTGACTCTCTCCTCAGAAGACTCTCATCTCTTTCACCCCCACTGTTCTCACTCTCGGCAATGGACCGACCAAACACTCGACAGATCTCAACTGCCTCTGAAACCAGCCCCTGAAACACAAAGCAAACAGCCCTCACGGATCACTCACAGCCCCTTTTAACAAAACCAAAAACAGAACCCTAAAGCGTGGCCAGCTCTCTACTCACCACCTTGCCATGCTGCCACCACTAACAAACACAAACAGCCACTTAGTGCACAAATCTGGACCGTGAAACCCTAAGAAACCCTTCACAGCACCCCTTTCATCACACCAAATAACCCACACGAAGTAGCCATAAACACGCCTGAACTGCCACCATATACACCTTAAAACACTAAGCCACAAACTGCCTCTTTTGACCGACAACAAAGGCCACAAACCATCCCTAAACTGCACCTCCAAGACACCAAAATTGCACCCAAAATGGCGGTAAAATTGCACCAAGAAACAGTGAATAAATAACTCCGAAAACAGCCCAAAAAACAGTACGAAAACCGAGATCAAAATAGTCCCTTATCACCGTAAAACAGTAACCAGAAACTGCAGTCCAAAACTGAAGCAAACAGAGTGAAAACAGCAGCCCGAACAGCGAAACAGCGAAGGAAAACTTTGAACCAGTGAACCGGAGGAGTTGTGGAGCATCAGCCCTTCCGACTGCCGTGTAACGCGCTTTCGAGAGACGACAAAAGAGGTTAGACCTGAGGGCACCCTTTTATTCATTATCTTTCGTTTATTTTATTTAATTTGAATATTATCGCATGAGAGTCGTTTGAGGCATGATGTGATTGTTGGATGAGCGGGATGTGTTTTCCCTTTTGTGGTATATCGGATGGAAACCCGGACGTAAATTTTGTAGCTGATTCCGAATGGACAGTATTGCGGTCTGCACTCGGGATACAACGCCACGTACCACTTAAGATGCACGTATCTCGTCTCATCCAAATTTGTATTTGAGCATGTCATAGTTCTAGGCCGTTTATTTATTATTTAAAGCATGGTTTAATTTAGTTTCTTATTTATTTGTTAAAGCATATTTAGGTTGTTCTTTATGCATGTTATTAGTTTATGATGTGTTTGAATAATGATTTATACATGTTGATTTAATGGTTCAATATGCTCGTTGTGTTACATTGCGTGGAGTTATTTGGATGAAAACATGTTAGATCTAAGTACCCTTGAGCATGATTATTGAGTAGACTTGGTTAGTTCATTGCACAAATTATATCATCACAAGTGACATAAGTAATGGACCATTCCGAACCCAACGGTTTGAGGTCTTCCCTTGCGAGGGGTGAGTGCGGCCTTAAATCTTTGTCCCGGTTCACACCGGGTGGCGACTCCATGTTATTTCGTACTTCCCAACTAGGCCGCGAGCCTAGAACAGCGTCGCCCAGGTTCTGTTGTCTACAGTCTGGCGACTCCACTGGGGATAGAGAATCGGCCCTGAAATCATGTCTTGTGATGATTATGATTTGTGCTTTAGTTAACCGTGTCTATAGTGGGATGAAGAGGTTTAGTTAAAGGCATTATCAGCGAGAGCCTTTGTCCGCACTCCCGTAAACCCACATGTGAACCTTAGTCGTAGAACTAGTAGAAATTATTTTTTTATGTTGATGTTTTGGACCGTCGTCATTTGGATCCAGTTGGACCTTTTGTCAAAAGATGTGAACTTGTTGGGCCATTTATACTGGGACGAGTTCGTGTCCTTTGACAGTTGGGCCAAAAGCTTCTAAAATGTCGATGGGCCATTTTATGTTTGGGCCTATTATCATTTGAAGTTGTTTAGCCATGTTATCGCAAAGTGTAAACCTATTGGGCCTTTTCAACTGGGACAAGTTTGCACCGAGCAATAATATGATTGAATACTTTAAAATGGTAATGGGCTAACTAGTGTAAAAAAAATTTAAATGAGCTTATATATTACATACATTGCACGTATCTCATGCATTTCATGCATACACGCATCATGTTAACCCCGTGTCTTAAAAGCCATCATAGATATCCGTTGGGTTAGAGAAGAAAAAAAAGGCTTGTCAAGAAGAGTTTAGCAAACATTGATATGGGGGAAAAAGGAAATCGAGAAACAGAAAACCTTGCGGCAAAGATAGAAAGACCATTGGGGGGGCCTTAAAAAAAAGGAAAAGAGAAAGAAAAGAGAGAGACAAAAGAGAAAGAAAACCATACCACATTGAGCACAGAAAAGCAACTGCAGGCATAATTGAGACATCTAGGTTGGTTTGACCCATCGATCCCGATTTTCGAAACGAAATCATTGAGTTGGCTTACTTAAGGATCAAGCTGTGAAGGAACCTTTGCATACACACACTTTGAGTCTGGCTTAGATCATTAATTCAAAGACTTGGATTTGAGTTGCGTTGAATGTTTTGAAGGTTCTCTGGTTTCAATACTGAGCATTCTTTGATGGCAATAATATGTGTAACTATTGAGACTATTTCGTAGCATGTGATATAGTATGATATGGAAGGCCCCACCATGTGGTTCATCTTGACCAAGTACAAACAGCGGAGAGCAGAAAGGTAAACCAAGACTGGGGACGACCAGTCTACCACCCCGCGAATAAGGGAAACAACAAGATATTGAGTCATGAGACCAAAGAGAAGACTAAGCAATCACCTGGAGAACTGGTGGAAGACCTAACCCAACAAAATAGGAAATTCATTCATGCATGCATGCATACACGTAACATATTTTGCATTCCCTTTTTTTGCATTCCCTTTTTGTGTTTGTTTTGTTTTGTATTGACAGGTCTCAAAAGAAGAAAAAGAGAAAGCGGCAAAGACAAGCCCACCAGAAACAACAACATAGCATCGTCAGTTTCGGGAATAAATCCCAGGGTCGAGGCCCACATCGTCAGAGTTTTGGAAATTCGAGAATGAGTCCCAGGGTCGAGGCCCACATCAGCAGAGGTTTGGAATGAATCCGGGAATGAATCCCAGGGCCGAGGCCCACATCAGCAGAGTTTTAGAATGAATCCCAGGGTCGAGGCCCACATCACCAGCAGTTTCAGGATCCCAGGGTTGAGGCCCACATCGCCAACAGTTCCCGAGAATGAATCCTAGGGCCGAGGCCCACGCTGTCAAAGTTTTAGAATGAATCCAGGAATGAATCATGGGGCGAAGCCCAAATTATTATCAGCATCAGTTTTGCCGGGTATGGAACTCTGGGGGCGAGGCCCACATTATCATCAGCATCAATAGCAGGCTTGCCGGGTATGGCATTCTGGAGGCGAGGCCCACATTGGTTCAGTATTAGTTCTGTCGGGTATGACATTCTAGAGGCGAGACCCACATTGGTTCAGTATTAGTTCTGCCGGGTATGGCATTCTAGGGGCGAGACCCACATTGGTTCAGTATTAGTTCTGCCGAGTATGGCATTCTAGGGGCGAGGCCCACATTGGTTCAGTATTAGTTCTGCCGGGTATGGCATTCTGTGGACGAGGCCTACATTGGTTCATTATCAGTTCTGCCAGGTACGATACTCTGGATATGGAGATATCAGATCAGTTTTGCCAGATACGGCACTCCGGGGATGGAGATATTACAGTAGCAGTCCGGGTATGGAGACATAGCATCGGTTTTGTCGGGTATGGCACTCTTGGAATAAAGCCCACATTCAGTATAGTTCGAGAATGAACAAGCCGAGAATGGCACTCCGAGAAATGGAGCAGAGTTCGAGAATGAACAAGTCGAGAATGGCACTCCGAGAATGGAGCACAGTTCGAGAATGAACAAAAGTCGGGAATGACACTCCGAGAATGGAGCACGGTTCGAGAATGGATCACCTCACAGCACGGTTCGGGAATGGACCACCTCACAGTAACAGTTTGGGAATGGACCACCTCTCAGTAACGGTTCAGGAATGGACCATCTCATACAGTCCAGTCCGGGAATGAACCATTACATCAACATCAGCATCAGTTTTGGGGATGAGTCGAGGCCCGAGGCCCACATCAGTATCAGTCTGGGGGCGAGGCCCATATCAGTATCAGTTTGGGGTGAGGCCCATATCAGTCTGGGGGCGAGGCCCACATCAGTTTGGGGCGAGGCCCACATTAGTATCAGTTTGGGGCGAGGCCCACATCAATATCAGTTAAGGGCGAGGCCCATATCAGTATCAGTTGAGGGCGAGGCCCATATCAGTGTCAGTCTGGGGCGAGGCCCACGTCAGTATCAGTTGAGGGCGAGGCCCACATCAGTATTAGTCTGGGGCGAGGCCCACATCAGTATCAGTTTTGGGGCGAGGCCCACATCAGTATCAGTTAAGGGGGTGAGGCCCACAACATCATCAGTTTGAGGGCAAGGTCCCTATTGTCAACGGTGTTGGGTCGAGGTGCCCCCGTTGTCGGTTGTAGTTCCGGGATGCGTCCCAGGGTCGAGGACCCATACATCATCAGTTTAAGGGCGAGGCCCACTTTGTCAGCGGTGTTGGTCGAGGTGCCCAGGGTCGAGGTGCCCCCGTTGTCGGTTGTAGTTCCGGGATGTGTCCCAGGGTCGAGGGCACACTACATCATCAGTTTGAGGGCGAGGTCCCTATTGTCAGCGGTATTGGGTCGAGGTGCCCTGGGTCGAGGTGCCCCGTTGTCGGTTGTAGTTCCGGGATGCTTCCCAGGGTCGAGGTGCCCACTACATCATCATATTGAGGGCGAGGTCCCTATTGTCAGCGGTGTTGGGTCGAGGTGCTCAGGGTCGAGGTGCCCTCGTTGTCGGTTGTAATTTCGGGATGCGTCCCAAGGGTCGAGGTGCTAACTACATCATCATATTGAGGGTGAGGTCCCTATTGTCAGCGGTATTGGGTCGAGGTGCCCAGGGTCGAGGTACCCCCGTTGTCGGTTGTAGTTCCGGGATGCGTCCCAGGGTCGAGGTGCCCACTACATCATCAGCTTGAGGGCGAGGTCCCTATTGTCAGCGGTGTTGGGTCGAGGTACCCAGGGTCGAGGTGCCCCCGTTGTCGGTTGTAGTTCCGGGATGCGTCCCTGGGTCGAGGTGCCCACTACATCATCATATTGAGGGCGAGGTCTCTATTGTCAGCGGTATTGGGTCGAGGTGCCCAGGTCGAGGTGCCCCTGTTGTCGGTTGTAGTTCTGGGATGCGTCCCAGGGTCGAGGTGCCCACTACATCATCATATTGAGGGCGAGGTCCCTATTGTCAGCGGTATTGGGTCGAGGTGCCCAGGGTCGAGGTGCCCCTTTTGTCGGTTGCAATTCTGGGATGCGTCCCAGGGTCGAGGGCCAACTGCATCATAGTCACAATTCACTTTCGGTTGTTTGGGAACAAAGCCCAGAGGTCGAGGCGCCTCGCCACCATATCTACTACATCATCAAATTGGTTCAAAGCAGCGGGCAAACCAGGTGCCAGCTGGCGAGCCAGGTAAGTAAAAATGCATTGCATAACTTTTATAGGATTGTCACTGTTACATATTGCACAAGTCCCATCAAAGTGGGGGCGACTGTAGGCACTGCTTTTTGCATATTAGCCCGATGATGAGTCTCGTATGGAGACACTACCTCTTTAGTTGTGAAAGCCGCGGGAAACGGACGTTGGAAGGGTAAAGTTGGAAATCAGTATTTTCGTTAGAGTTAACTCGCTTGTTTCACTTCGGTTTCGCTTGTTGGACCTCTATTTTAAAACACACCAAACCCATTAAATCACATCTCCCAAATTAAATAATTAAAACATTTAAAATACATTCACAAATTAAATTAAAACCAATTAAATTAAAATTAAATTAAAATTAAATTAAAACCAATTAATTTAAATTCCAAAATTAAAATAAATTCATTCCTAAATTACATAAATCTCCCACCAATTTAAAGAAATTCCCCCACCAAAATATAAAATTCTTACCTTAAATAATTAAATTAGACACACACACATTTGTTTCCTAATAAACCCAGAAGCCCTACCCTCTCACTATATAAACAACAACAAACCCTAAACATTCTCTTCTCTCTCACGCCTCTCTTCCTCACAAATAACCCTTCAACGGCATCTCTCCTCCACTGGATCTCTCTCTCGGCAATACGAACTGCTCGCGTCCCAGCTCTCTCTCTCTCTCACGTAAACACCCCTCTCACCGAGCAGCCCCTCTTCTCCATGAAAAACAAAGCTAAACCCTAGTCCCATTCACGTAACCGCCTAAGCAACAACAACTCACAGCAAACCAAATGAAACCCTACTTCACGCCATAAACCTACAAGCCATATGCAACCTTCACGCCAACACACTCAGCACTTGCCCTCATTCACCCACGCCGCTTGCTACTAAACACTGTTGAGCCTCTCCTCTCACGTCTCTGCCACTTCCCCACACTGCCTCACAAGCCCCTGCACATTGCTTCCCCATTCACCCTTACAAACCTCACGCCTCAGCCCTATAATAAGTAGCCCGCTGCACTACCTCACGGCTCCCTCTATCCCTTGACTCTCTCCTCAGAAGACTCTCATCTCTTTCACCCCACTGTTCTCACTCTCGGCAATGGACCGACCAAACACTCGACAGATCCCAACTGCCTCTGAAACCAGCCCCTGAAACACAAATCAAACAGCCCTCACGGATCACTCACAGCCCCTTTTAACAAAACCAAAAACAGAACCCTAAAGCGTGGCCAGCTCTCTACTCACCACATTGCCATGCTGCCACCACTAACAAACACAAACAGCCACTCAGTGCACAAATCTGGACCGTGAAACCCTAAGAAACCCTTCACATCACCCCTTTCATCACACCAAATAACCCACACGAAGTAGCCACAAACACGCCTGAACTGCCACCATATACACCTTAAAACACTAAGCCACAAACTGCCTCTTTTGACCGACAACAAAGTCCATAAACCATCCCTAAACTGCACCTCCAAGCCACCGAAATTGCACCCAAAACGGCGGTAAAATTGCACCAAGAAACAATGAATGAATAACTCCGAAACTAGCCCAAAAACAGTGCCAAAACCGAGACCAAAACAGTCCCTTATCACCGCAAAATAGTAACCAGAAACTACAGTCCAAAACAGCAGCAAACAGAGTGAAAACAGCAGCCCGAACAGCGAAACAACAAAGGAAAATGTTGAACCAGTGAACCGGAGGAGTTGCGGAGCATCAACCCTTCCGACGACCGTGTAACGCGCTTTCGAGAGATGACAAAAGAGGTTAGACCTGAGGGCACCCTTTTATTCCTTATCTTTCGTTTATTTTATTTAATTTGAATATTATCGCATGAGAGTCGTTTGAGGCATGATGTGATTGTTGGATGAGCGGGATGTGTGTTCCCTTTTGTGGTATATCGGATGGAAACCCGGACGTAAATTCCGTAGCCGATTCCGAATGGACGGTATTGTGGTCTGCACTCGGGATACAACGCCACGTACCACTTAAGATGCATGTATCTCGTCTCATCCAAATTTGTATTTGAGCATGTCATAGTTCTAGGCCGTTTATTTATTATTTAAAGCATGGTTTAATTTAGTTTGTTATTTATTTGTTAAAGCATATTTAGGTTTTTCCTTATGCATGTTATTAGTTTATGATGTGTTTGAATAATGATTTATACATGTTGATTTAATGGTTCAATATGCTCGTTGTGTTACATTGCGTGGAGTTATTTGGATGAAAGCATGTTAGATCTAAGTACCCATTGAGCATGATTATTGAGTAGACTTGGTTAGTTCATTGCACAAATTATATCATCACAAGTGACATAAGTAAGGGACCATTCTGAACCCAACGGTTTGAGGTCTTCCCTTGCGAGGGGTGAGTGCCGCCTTAAATCTTTATCCCGGTTCACACCGGGTGGCGACTCCATGTTATTTCGTACTTCCCAACTAGGCCGCGAGCCTGGAACAGCATCGCCCAGGTTCTGTTGTCTATAGCCACAACAAAAAAAAACATCTCATAATTCATGCATATTTATCTACTCAAGGGCCACAACATGCATTTCAACATGACAATCATGCAAGCAATACTCAATAAATAATACAAAATAAAAAAAACGAGTGTGAAAAACACCCTCAGGTCTAACCTTTTTGCCATTTTCAGGCTTGCGTTTCACGGACGTCGGAAAGGGTACAGCTCCTCAACTTCTCCGGTTCACTGGTTTAGTGTCCTAGCTCACTGTTTTGCTGTTTTACTTGCTGTTCGAACTCCGTTCTGCTACGGGTTGACCTCTTTTTTGCTCCTCGCTGTTCAGGTCACCTGTTTTGATGTTTCCACGGACTATTCCGAGTTTTTTTGTGGGTTTTTAGTGTAGTCTTGTGTGATTATTTTAAGTATTATGAATGCAGTTTTTATGTTACTGTTTTGAGGATTTTTGTGGGTTGTTGTTTCGGTGATATAGGAAGGCTTATGGGGCTGTGTTTTTGACGTGCGAAGGGCTGGTGTATTGGTGTATTTTTCGGTGATGTGAGGGAAGAAGATGAAGAGAAATTTGTTATATTTTTTGTGTGATATGCGTGAATGGAGAGCTTGGAGAGGGGGGTTGGAAATTCTTTTCTTCTTTTTTTCTTGTGATGGGCGTCAATTCCCGGAGAGCTCAATGCCTTGGAGAGGTGTGGTTTATATAGAGAAAGGCTAGGGCTTCACTTTGTCTCACAATGAAGGGATTTTGGCATTAAAATGATGATTTGATTTGGTATCCAACAAGGAAAGGATTAGATTGAGGGGGGACAAATCTTGGCTAGATTAGGAATGCAAAATATTTAATTTGTTATGATTGATTTTAATTAGGCATGACATCTTTTTAATTTAGTATGTGATTTGTTTAGTTAGGAAGTTAATATATTTGATTTGTCTTAATTAGGTATGATTATATTATGTTTTATTTAATTGGTAAATGGTTTAAATACTTTATTTAATATTTAATTTAATTTCCCATGTGTTTTGAATGTGTTTTATTAATTGGGATGTGTTTTATGGGCTTTGGGGGCTAATTGGGCTGGGGTGGGGGGCTAGCAGCAAAACCAGAAACACCGACGCCGTTCGAACACCCATTCGAACGCTACACGAACGTCCGCAATCTGCCTGACGTTCGAACGAAGTAACGAACGCAGCACTAACGAAGACAGTGAACTTGCGAAATGAATCTGATGACGTACTTATTCTGAATTTCCCCTTCCGACCTCCGTTTCCCGCAATATCCTTAGCTAAAAAGGTAGTGCCTCCAACTGAGACTCATCATCAGGTTTCACATGCGAAAATGCAATGCCTACAGTCGGCCCCACTTTGATGGGACTTGTGCAGTGTGTGATTTTGAACAATCCAATCAAAGTTATGCAATGCATTTTCACTTACCTGGCTCGGCTGCTGCCTCGGGCTGAGTTGGTGCTGCAGCGGACCTCGATCCTGGGACGCATCCCAATAATTGCAACCTGACAATGGGGGCACTTTGACCCTGGGCACCTCGACCCAATACCGCTGACAATAGGGACCTCGCCCTGAATATGATGATGTAGTGGGCACCTCGACCATGGGCACGCATCTCGACCCGGAACTACAACCGACAACGGGGGCACCTCGACCCTGGGCACCTCGACCCAATACCGCTGAAAATAGGGACCTCGCCCTGAATATGATGATGTAGTGGGCACCTCGACCCTGGGTACGCATCTCGACCCGGAACTACAACCGACAACGGGGGCACCTCGACCCTAGGCACCTCGACCCAATACCGCTGACAAAAGTGGGCCTCGCCCATAAGCTGATACTGATGTGGGCCTCGCCCCAGACTGATACTGATGTGGGCCTCGTCTCTTGGGACTCATCCCAAAAACTGAAACTGCGTTGGCGTTGTTTGGCTCATTTCTGCCGCTATTTCTTTTCTTCGAACCTGCGAACACAAAATAAAAACAAACACGGAAAGAATGCAATGTTACGTGTATGCATGAATGATTTTCCTTCTCCGTTGGGTTAGGTCTTCTGCCAATTCCCTTAGTGACTGCTCGGTCTTTTCTCTCTCAGGCAAAGTATTGCTTCAATCTGTCCACATTGATCGGATCGGTGAACTCGTTTCCTTCCAAGTCTGACAACCTCACTGCCCAATTTCCCATTACCTTTTGCACTATGTAAGGTCCTTCCCAGTTAGGTCTGAATTTTCCTCTCGGATCTGTCGTCGACGGCCTCGACTGCTTAAGTACCAAATCACCATTTCTGATCTTGGTAGGACGCACTTTCTTGTTGAATGCCCGGGCTAGTCTCTTCTGATACAACTGCATGTGATACAAAGACTTCGTTCTCTTCTCATCCAATAGTGCTAACTGATCAAACCTCTGTGCGGCCCAATCCTGTTCCGGTAATTCTGCCTCTGTTAATACCCTCATAGACTGTATTTCCACTTCTACCGGCAATACTGCTTCCATTCCATAGACCAAAGAGTAAGGTGTGGCCCATGTTGCTGTTCTTACTGATGTTCTGTACCCCCACAAAGCAAACGGTAATTTCTCGACCCAATCTCTGCAATTTTCTGTCATCTTAGCTAAAATTGTCTTTATAGTCTTGTTGGCTGCCTCAACTGCCCCATTTGCATGCGGCCTGTACGGTGATGACTTGTGGTGGCCTATCCCATACCTCTGTAACATTGCCTTCGTCTCTCCTTGAAACTGGACCCCGTTGTCTGTCACTACATGATGCGGCATACCATACCGACAAACGAGGTTCTGAGCTATAAACTTTGCCATCTGCATTGCTGTAACATTACGGAATGATTCGGCTTCCACCCAGTTCGAGAAGTAATCTACTGCCACTACTATGAAGCGATGCCCATTTGATACATTCGGTCGAATTTCCCCAATCATATAAATCCCCCATGCTGAGAAAGACCACGGCTCTGACAACCCGTGCAATTCTGTGTGCGGTAAGTGATTCAAATTACCATGTGCTTGACAGTCATGACAGTGCTTCACCATCTTCGCGCAATTTGTTTCCATGGTTGACCAATAAAAACCTTGTCTCACTATCTTGCGGGACATATTCAACCCGTTCATGTGCGGACCACATACCCCGGCGTGTATTTCTTCCATTACATGCTGAGCTTCTTCCTTTCTCAAACACTTCAACTGAATATTGTTTGCTTGCCTCTTGTACAGTTCCCCTTTCAAAGTCACATACTGGGAAGCTAACTTCTGGATGGTTATTCTGTCTTTACTTCCTGCCCCTTCCGGGAGTTCACCATGTTCCAGATACCTCTGAATGTCATAATACTAAGGTTTACCGTCGTCGACCTCAACTTCCAGAATTCTTTCTATCTCATAAACAGGTTTGCTTGCTGTTGTCAGTATCAACGGTCTCATCACTAACTTTTCTGGATTTTCCCAAGTTGTTGCAAGTGTAGCCAATGCGTCTGCCATCTGATTCTCTTCTCTTGGTAAGTGCTGAAACTTACACTCGGGGATAACCTATGCCAACTTTTTGAGGTAAAAAAGGTAAGGTTTCAACCGTTCTTCCTTCAATTCCCATTCTCCTCGCATCTGCTGGACTACCAACATAGAATCTCCGTAGACTTCCACACTCCCGGCCTTCAAGGCTATCAATGCTGTCAAACCGAAGGCACATGCTTCATACTCGGCCATGTTGTTAGTCACTCTGAATGTCAACCTCTTGGCCAAAGGCAAAGTCTCTCCTTCGGGGGTCACTATCACGATCCCAATTCCAGCTCCCTTGTAATTCACTGCTCCGTCAAAATACATCTTCCATCTCTGAACTGTTATTGCTTGGATCTCTTCATCTGGAAATTCAAACTTATACTGATCCCCCTCAACAGGTTGCAATGCCAGAAACTCTGCTACTGCTCGCCCTTTGATCACTTTGGAGGTGAGATACTCAATGTCAAACTCTGTCAGCAATACCAACCATCTGCCCAATTTTCCCACTAGTGAAGGCACCGAATGAAGATATTTCAGAGGATTTTCTTTTGCCACCACCTGGATCTTGTAAGACTGGAAATAATGCCACAACTTTCTGGAAGCCCATACCACTGCAAGACAGATCTTCTCAACTTCCTGATATCGAGCCTCATACGGGAGCATCTTCTTACTCAGATAGTAAACGGAATGTTCTACCCCTGTCTCATCTGCCTGTACCATCATTGCCCCCAGTGCTTCTGATTCTATAGCCAAATACAATATCAAAGGTCTGCCCGGTCTCGGAGGTTTCAATACAGATGGCTTTACCAAGTACTCTCTGATTCTGTCGAAGGGGTCTGACACTGTTCATTCCATCTCACTGGCTGATCTTTTCTCAACAGTTTGAAGATAGGCTCACATACCGATGTCAACTTGGCAATGAACCGACTGATGTACTGAATCTCCCCAAGAATGCTCTGACTTCTTTTTCTGTCTTCGGTGCAGGCATTTCTCTGATTGCCTTGATCTTTTCGGAGTCTACCTCTATTCCGCCCATTCCCACTGTATGACCAATCAATTTCCCTGATGTCACCCCAAACACACATTTCTTAGGGTTTAGCCGTAGGTTTTATCTGTCAACTCTCTGAAGAAACCTTTACAGTGCTTCAATATGCCCAACCCTTCTCTCTGATTTCACCATCATGTCATCTACATACACCTCAATATCTTTGTGCATCAAGTCATGGAAAAGTGTAGTGGCCATCCGCTGATAAGTAGCTCTCGCATTCTTAAGCCCAAATGGCATTACCTTGTAACAATAAGTACCCCACTCGGTAAAAAATGATGTCTTGTGTTTGTCTTCCTCGGCAATGAGAACCTGATTGTATCCTGAAAACCCATCCGAAAATGAATACATAGCAGATAAAGCTGCACTATCAACCAAAACATTTATATGCGGCAGAGGAAAATCATCCTTCGGACAAGCCTTGTTGAGATCTCTGTAGTCTACACACATTCTGACCTTCCCATCTTTCTTCGGCACCGGTACTATATTAGTCAACCACTCAGGATATTTTACTACTTCCAAGAACCCCACATCTATCTGTTTCTTAACTTCTTCTCTGACTTTCTCAGCCCATTCTGGTCTCATCCGTCGGAGTTTCTGTTTTACTGGCCTCATATTCGGATAAGTTGGTATTGTGTGTTGGGCAATGTTTCTGTCTACCCTAGGCATGTCCTCATAGGACCAAGCAAACACTTTGGCATATCTGACCAACACTTCTTCTAGTTTCTCCCTCTCTTCGGAGGTTACTTCACTTGCAATCATAATTTCCTTGGGGTTCTCAAATGTACCCAAGTTAAATGCAATAGTTCTGGCTGAACTGATGTCAAATATGCTTGATTCGTGTAGTGTAAATGGAAATGACTCAGGCAAGTAAGCAAAAGAGATGTCTTTATTATTGGATAATGCGGAAGTACATTCAAACAAATCAGGAAGGTAAATGTCTTCATCATCTATAGAAACTTCTTCCTCTGCAATCAGATCTTCCTCAGGCTTTTCGTCCTCTCCCAGAGTCAGGCTCTCCAACTTCATCAGTTCTTCCTCCCAATTCTCTTCTTCTTTCTCCACAATTTCTTCAACTATCAGCTTCTTACCCAACATATCCTGGAAGATCTCAAACCCAGGTACCACAATTCCATTAACTTCCACAGGTTCAGGCTCCCCTTGATATCCTGAAGCTTTCACAAAACATTCCATCAGTTTCAGGCCCTTTTTCTTGACCTTTGGCTTTTCTTCATCAGACTTGTACCCCAAACCCTTCTGAGTAGTCTGTCCTCTGAAATCTGGTAATTTTGAACCTTTACCCGGCTCAAACTTCATTTTCTTCCATAATCCTAGCCACACTAGGATCCACCCACTCCTCAAAAGTAGCTGACACCTGAAACCTCGTGAAAGGTTGTATCTCCAAGGCAGCCACGGCATTATCTAACTCATCCCGGATGGTAACAACTTCTCCCTCATACGGGAACTTGATCATCTGATGCAAAGTGGAAGGCACGCTCCCAAGTTTGTGAAACCAAGGCCTTCCCAACAATAAGGCGAAAGTAGCCGGGATGTCCAGTACTGTGAACTCAAGCTCATCTTCAATCGGTCATACCTTGACCATAGCCACAAAGGTACCCTCAACTCCCCTTTTACTATCATCATAAGCCTTAAAAGTCATACTGGAGGGGTCCAAGTCCGTTGCTTTCATACCCAATCTCGGCAGAATTTTCAGCGGGCACACATTGATGGACGAACCGTCATCCACCATTACACATGAAATTCTCTTGCCCCTCACCTCGGCCCTGATAAATAGAGGCCTGTTATGATTTCTTCCCTCTGCCGGGAGTTCATCCTCAGAAAAAGATATCTGCAAAGCTTCTTTCTGAACCGACCCAACAAACATTGCAAGGTTGGCATCTTCCGGTACCACAATCTTGCTCAAGGCCTCAACCATGGCCTGCCTATGCTCTCGAGATGCACATAACAGTTCCCAGATACTCACTTGTGCTCTAGTCTTCCTCAATTGCCTCAGCACTATATCCCCCTTAGTATTTTCTGCAGTCTCAACCACTTCTCTACCATCTGTCAAAACTTCATTACCCTTTTCTGCCATATCATTGTAAAAACGACTGCTACGTGTCATTCCCCTTACTTCTTCCTCATCACTGCTAGAGAAATCAAGCCAAAAGCTTTTCCCCTGCTCAGTCTCATCTTCACTAGTACTATCACAGATTCCCAGGCAAAAGGCTTGAGGGTGAAAGGATTTTAGGACAAGGTCTTCTGGGAGGCTAGAATTGATCATATAGGCTGGTGGTGGTACGGCACGGTAGTTGGGTAAGGGGTTTCTGTGTGTGTCAGGCTATTCTGTTTCTGGGTAAGGTATTTTCTTGGAGTCTATTAGGTCTTGGATTTCATGGTGGAGTCGGGCGCAGTTGTCGGTGTCATGGCCTTTTTGTTGGTGAAAGTGACAGTAAAGGCTTAGGTATAATGTGATGGTAGGGGATTGGGTAATGGTTTGGCTTCCAAGGGTTTTAAGAGCCCTTGCCTCTTCAATTTCTCTAGCACCTTGGACAGGGGCCTTCCCAAGTTGGAAAACTGCCAGTTCCGGATAGCGGCAATCTCATCAGAAACAGGCTTTGCTCCCGATGTTCCCCCAATGGGCCTCCTGTTCAGACCATAGAATTTTCTATTTTCCGCCTCTTCGTCTTCAATGTCCATGACATTCTCCCTCAACTGCCGAAAGTCTTTGATCATGGAGGTCATCTTCCTCAACTTGCTGTAAATAGAGGGCCTGGTGCCCTTGATAATCATTTTAATCTGGTCCTTCTCTGAGGGCCTAGTCTGCATCTTCAATAACTGACCCCTCCACCGGTCCACATAATCTTTAAAACTCTCCTCCGCTTTCTGCTTAACATTCTCCAGATCACGGAGTGACAGATCGATCTCTAAGTCAGTGACATACTGCTTCAAGAAAGCATCGGCCAACTCCCTCCAATCTTCCTTCACTTTCTTCTCCAAACTGTGGTACCATACCACGGGAGCTCCTTCAAGCGACATTCCGAACATTTTCTGTACTTGGCGCTGAGATAAGCCAACTGAACTCATGACTGATACAAACTGTCGGAGATGCACCCTTGGATCCCCATTCCCGTTAAACTTAGCCATATCAGGCATCTTGAACTGTGCCAGCAACTGTTCCTCGAAAGTCAGTGTGTCATAATCCAGCAAATCCTTATTCTTACCCCTCATCTTGCGGGTAACTGACTCAACCTGATCCCGAAGTTTCTGTAACTCTGTCTGAGACCCAGATAATCTGCCTGCTGCATACTCTGCCATATCATCATCAAAAGTGGGGATATCATCCCCCAACCCATTCGGAGGCTCCTCACGCCTCACATTCTCAGAAATTCTCCCAGCACGGGGCACAGCCATACCAGCCACAGCAGTAGTCAAAGCTTGCAACTGTTTCGTGACCTTGGCGAGACTGTTCACTAACTGATCCATTCGGGATACCTCATTACCAGATTCACTCATGACTGTTACTGTTTTTTTAATGAGCCTTGTCCCTTCTCTAACCCAAACGGTATCTATGATGTCTTTTTGAGACATAGAGGGTGTTAACATGATATATGTATGCATGAGGTGCATGAAATTTTCAAACAAATCAGCCTATTATCATTTTAGAAGCCTTTGGGCTAAATGTCATAGGAGTGAACTCGTCCCAGTTTAAATGGCCCAACGAGTTCACATCTCATGGCAAGGAGCCCAACTAAATCCAAATGGTAATGTTCCGAACACAAACACAAAATGGCCCATCAACATTTAGAAGCCTTTGGCCCAATCGTCATAAGGTACGTTCTTGTCCCAGTTTAAATGGCCCAACAAGCTCATATCCTATGACAAATGGTCCAAATGGATCCAAACGGCGATGTTCCCAAACACAAGCATAAAAGAAAGATAATGCAAACATAAAACAATAATTTCTACAGAAGGAAGCCATCAACATTTCAGAAGCTTTGGGCCCAATGGTCATAAGGTACGAACTCGCCCCAGTTTAAATGGCCCAGCAAGTCCGCATTTCTGACAATAGTCCAACTGCATCCAAATGAGGATGGTCCACAAGCACAAACTCAAGGAAATAATTGTTACTTTAGCCATACAAACCCGGTCTATGGGTGGGTTCGCAAGAGTATAGACAAAGGCTCTCACCGGCGAAGGATGGCCCACAATTAGGTCTCCCCACTCAAGGGTTCGAGCGACCAAGTGAGCGCACCCTTTTTATACACTAAGGTACGTGCCAACGAGCTATGGTGTGTGACGGACTGTCAAATGGATTTCCCATTGTAGATTCCCCAGAGGGAAGGTGGAGCGAGGCTCACTTAAATACCCAAGCCTCTTAGGCTCTTATCGCTTGGTGTCAGGAATAAACAACGAGTCCTCCAAATTAGTCCATCCAAAGGCTATGAGTAGATGGCTATCTAGGTGCCTTCACAGCTTTTCCTTCTAGAAAGGTAGTGAATGAAGGAAGACACCAAACCATTACCTAGCCTCAAAATGGCTTTGATTACACCCCCACTTTATTCACTATAGACACGGTCAATTATAACATAAATCAAAACATCACAAGACAATATTTCGGGGCCGATTCTCTATCCCCAGTGGAGTTGCCAGACTGTGGGAACACAGGAACTGGACGACGCATGCTGTCCCGGGCTCGCGGCCCGGTCGGGAGTACGGAGTAGCCACGGGGGACTAAACCGGAGAATAATGGAGTCGCCACCCGGTGTGAATCGGGAAAATGAGATTTAAGGCTGCACTCACCCCTCGCAAGGGAATACCTCAAACCGTTGGGTTCGGAATGGTCCCTTACTTATGTCACTTTTAATGAAAGGATTTATGTAATAATTTAATCAGGCTTAAGTAACACTTATTTCCAAGAATATCATGCTTCTAAATTCACATGTACAAAATAAAACTTACACCTAAATTTACATATATTTCACATCTAAGATTGCATGCTTGAAAGTACATCAAAGTAACGACGAACATACAACTTCATTGGCATATTATATTCAAGAAAACACAAGCACCCATACTAACCACACAAGCACACATGTGAGCACCTTCCCAAGTGGTACGTGGAATTGTATCCCAAGTACAGACCATACTACCGTCCATTCGGAATCGGCTACGGAATTTATATCTGGGTTTCCATCTGATATACCACAAGAAATAATACTCAAATGTTATCATGACATAGGTATATGAATTGTAATATGTTAAACACGTTGTACTCATACATGTGGGGAATACAGATGAATGACACCAACACAATCTTGCGTAATACAGAGGGGCAATCAGATTCATCATACGTAGGGATAGCTACTAGGAAAACTATGCATGAAATCTGATGAAAAGGAACTCGGTTCAGTGGGTGCGCGTTCGCGTAGCGTTCAAAAACACATTCGAACGGTAAACAGAAA
>SKCR01016207.1:0-10290 GCA_019454045.1 Zanthoxylum bungeanum
TCTCACCAGTCAGGAATTACTCTTCTGTCCTCGTCGTGCTGTCTTAAATGCTACAGTGCCTGAAAACACCATCAACAATTATGATATCATTTTCTACTTATAAAAGATGTGTAAGGTTATTTTCATCTAATTAATCATTTGGTTCCATTTATTAAATTTATTATTCACACATTTGACTTCAATAAGTCAAGTTTTTTTCTACAATAATAGTCCACATCCAATGTGACACGCCAAATAATGAAACAATTTTGTCACTCAAAGTCGTAGAAAATATATTCTATTCGTCACTCAAAATCGTAGAAAAGATATTCTATCAAAAACTTAGAAAATATATTATATCGAATAAAATACAATATTCTATTTAATAAAATGAATAATAAACTTTATTCATATCTCCGAGGTACAATATTCCAAATTTTAAACCTTTTAAGATTCAAATTTCTACTTATACATATCGAATATATAACTGTAGAAATTATGAAATCCAAATTAAAAAGATGAATTAGTGTTTGGGCATAAACCCCAAGAGTATTGAAATAATTCGGTAATACTCAATATCAATTGAATCATATCGTATAGGATCAACACCTCCCACTAGCCTATTCCATCATAATGGAATTGTAGAATAATATATTAAGTAAGAATCCTATTCTTTTATAAATAACCTTAGAATTAATGCTCGTAAATTCATTTTGTTTGATCTTATCAAAAACATCCTTTAACAATTCAATGACTGCGATGAATTTTATGATACAATTTTCAAAATTCAGATCGAACTTTTTGAACTATTCAAAATATTTGATATGTGCCTCATTAGAACATACTGAACATTCCTCGAATCTATCAAGGTGTCCAATCTTTGTTTCTTCAGAAACACGTAACTAAGTGATGATAACTCATCCACAAAGTTATGAAGTTAAAAAAAATTACCTAAAGCAATTTTATTATCAAACTATGTACATCCAATGTATTAGTTTAATAAATATGTAGTCCGATGATGATCATCGGTTAAATGAGATTTGGTTCCCTGAATACACTATTCATTATCCGTATCAAACCATCCTTAACCATGATGTATAGACATTCAATGCTTATATTGTTGGGGTTATACGCGGCGGAAGCGTGGATCGGGCGAAATCGTAACCCTCGAAATTCTTAAGAAAATATTTTTCCCTAAAATAGCATAAAACACGTTTACGACTGAACTGACCAACCAATACCACATGGGATTGTGCAGGTCAGCCCCAATAGTACTTGGGCATTTCATGGGCTGCCCGAACAATGACCAATTACTGTTTGGACAGTCGTTACCCGGTAACATCGTTTTTCACCGTTTTCGTGTATTTTCACTCTGAAATAATTTCTGACAATTATTCCAATGCCCAATACACATCCAATACATCTAAATAACTTATTTTTATCACAAAATTTCTAGAATTTCCATATTTGATCTGGATATAAAAATAATCATTTTTCATGCTTTAAATATAATTTTCTCAACATTAATCTAATTAATATTTACACCAAAAAAAGCCACCACAAATAAAGTACTCAAGAGCAATTCTAGGTATTACAAGAGTGGTCATAACACTCTAGAATGACAACAAGTTATCGAATAACCAAAGTAAGCTTATATTACACTAATTAAGCTTACTAACTTTCTACACATGTATAAATCCATCCAATTTTGGCAACCATCATTCTCAACACATAATTAGAGAGTAGAAAAAAAATACTACATCATATGTCAAAAGATATAACAATAGAAACATTTTCCAAATTAAAGAATAAAGAAAATACTTTATACTTTGAAAAAACTCCAAGCTTTTTCTCTAACCTTTTTGTTCTCTCTTTTTCTGTTTAAGTTATAATTTTTGGAAAGCCAAAAGTGAGAGAAAAATAAACAAATTTCATTTATATAGTAAGGGCACATAGTCGAAACTATGGGGGAAAAATGATAAATTTGCTTTATTTAATCTAATAAAATTAAAGCCTAAGGCTACTTGTAACATTTGATAACTACAACATTTATCAAACATGCCATTTATAACCGATAACGTCTCACCCATTATATCATACAATTATGACTTATGGATATTGTTGATGGTGGATTTCGACCCGAGGAACTCTAAAGTCTGAAGAGGGGTATAATGAGGTTTGCACTTAACAGATGGATCAAGGTCCTTATGAGGATGAAAGATCATATGAATGGCCTGAGCTCGTAGTGTTGAGGAACACCCAAGGGCAGAACCAGATGAGGAGGATAGGTTGGGATACCGATCTGACCTGATGAAAAGATATCAGATCTAGTTGTACTTGAGCATCAATGAAGTCTGACCCAGGTAGGGTCCCGTGATTATTGAACCGACATGGTAAAGAAAAAATGGAGTATCCAGCACCATTCATCTCGGTGTGCTACCAGTGGATTGATTCTTGATGAGTGGTAAATAGATCACTATTTCCCACTCCATTGACTTAATATTTTGTATAGTTTTTTGAGTTTTTGAATATTTTGATGTGTTTTGTGATATTTTGTAGATAATAAAATAACAGGACTCTCTGGAGGCAATTGGGGCCAAAACAGTGAAAAACAGACAAAAATGGCAAAAATATAAATTTCCTGCTAAATTGCGCTGTTTACTAACGTGCGCCGGAGACTGCTAACATGCGCTAGACACGTGGACCAATCAGAGAAGTTTTGCTATCATGCGCCTTGCTAACATGCGCCTGCCATGTGTCAACATCACAATAAATTTACTAATGTGCGTCGTGCCACGTGTCACCATCACATGCTGCCCACAATCATCATCAACACGTGTCAATGCTGACGTCAGCGTCGCGACGTGCAACAACTTTCCGCATCGCGACGTCGACATAATTATTGAGCTACCGACGCTAACCCCGCCACGTGTCTTCATCTCCGAAAGTTACGTGCCACGCGTCCATCATCAATGGCGCGTCGCGACGCGTACGCATCGCGACGCGTGAGGAAAAATTTTACCTATAAATTGAGGCCGAATTTCAGAATTCAATTCATACTTTCTTCTAAGAAATTCCTTAAGAATACTAATAAGATTGTATCTTGTTTGTTTATTTAAGCTTCTCTTTCTGTATGTTATATTTTATTTACTTTACGCAATAGTACTTTTTTATTTACTTTTCAGTTTTTACTTTTACTCAATAGTACTTTCTTTTCTTTACTTTCAATATTTACTTTTCAACAATGAGGAGGTAACTCCCCCCTGCTGGGGTGAAAGGTAAAACTTTTATTACTAATATTTAGATTAATCTCCCTTAATTATAATATATAAACTATTTAAAATCTGACTTAATGAGACTACCGCCTTTATGGTCGGTGGACTTAATGAAATTGGTTTTAACCTGACTAAACATGGATACCGCCTGTATGGTCGGTTGGAATTAATTATAAATTTGACTTAATTAGGATACCACCTATTTGGTCGGTTGGTAATATCACGCAAAGTTAATATATTATAATAAGGGAGATATCTAAATAGAAGTAATAAAAGTGGATCCTCTAACCCCCAACATTTTCTTTTATTGTATTTTTACTTTTTTAATTTCCAGCATTTACTTTATGTCTTTTAATTTATTTAAGCTTTTACTAGCCTTAGATATGTGTCCTAACTAAACCTGTTATCTGTGGTTGTGATCAATTCCAATATCACCGGTTTATAAGGGGTTATTTTATAGTTTGGGTAATATAAAAGTTTATTTATTAAGTCTTAAGCTTAATGTTTCTTGTTAATTGGCCATTAATAAAATTGATGTGGTAAACTTAAAATAAACTTGACAAAGGAATTTTAGGTTTCACCCTTAGACTTAATAGCCCACGATCTTCCTTGAGGATATATAACCATTTAATAGATTTCCTTATAGGATAGACATATACCTGTCGGGCAGGGGTAGCCATAATTTAAACTTAATCTTAATGAATTCAGGTAACTTGGTTGACATAGACATATGATTATTGGGTTACATTGGGTATTTGCAGCTGACCATCAACAGAGGCTTTTGCATAATTTCATGTTCCAGGTTAGTAAACCAATATATTACACAAACATGAGATAACCACTTCATCTTTAAAAGATATTAGAAGGATTCACAACCCTAGATAGTTTCTTAATATTGAATTTTAATTTAATTTATTTTCGCACTGTTTAATTTACTTGTTTTAAGTTTAAAGTCACCATCCAATCAAACAACCAATCTATTAGATACTCGTAAACATTTGACTTCATAAATTAATAGCTTAGGTATTAAGTCCTCAAGGGATCGATACATTTATACTACTTGAACGATACTTGCGCTTGCGTTATACGCGTGTGATTACACCGGTCAAGTTTTTGGCGCCGTTGCCGAGAACTTTTTTATCTTTCACAATTAGTTTTGCGGTTAAATACCATTACTTGTATCTAATTTCTTTTTACATATTGTTTTTATTTTCTTTTGTTTCAGGTTCTCAGACACTACATGAGACGAACTAGAAGCTTTGAAATCCGTCCGCTTGACCCAGAAATTGAAAAAACCATCAGACAGTTGAGAAGGGAAAAGCGAGAAGGCCAAGAAGCACTAATCAACATGGAACCTGAACCTTTGGAAATTGCACCACCAATTCCCATTTGATACAAAACTATTTCGGTGGTTGACAGCTTCATTTCCTGTATTGTACTTTCTCATTTACCAGCAAATACGTGTGACATCAAAACATGCATCCAGATGATACAACAGTTAGTTCAGTTTGGGGGGAATGCAACTGAAGATCCTAATGCCCACATCAGCAACTTCCTGGAAGTTTGTGGCACTTTCAATTACAACCGAGCAGCTGAAGAAGCAATGAGACTGCGTGTTTTTCCATATTCCTTGAAATACAGAGCTAAGGCTTGGCTACATTCACTACAAGCAGGTTCCATAACAACTTGGAACACTCTAGCCACCAAATTCCTTGCAAAGTACTTTCCACCAGCCAGAACTGCAAAGCTAAGGAATGACATCACATCCTTTGTGCAAAATGACTCAGAATCCCTCTGCGAAGCTTGGGAAATGTACAAGGATTTACTCAGAAAATGTTCTCACCATGAGATTGTAAAGTGGCTACAAGTCCAAACCTTCTATAATGGACTTTCTGGAATAATGAGAACCACAATTGATGCTGCTACTGGAGGAGCTTTAATGGCAAAATGAGAAGATCAGGCCTGAGATTTAATTGAAGAAATGGCCAATATTAATTCCTTGTGTCCAACAGAAAGAAGCATGATCAAAAGAATTGCTGGAATTTATGAAATTGGAATGGCCACAATTGATGTTGCGCTGTTTAATTTACTTGTTTTAAGTTTAAAGTCACCATCCAATCAAACAACCAATCTATTAGATACTCGTAAACATTTGACTTCATAAATTAATAGCTTAGGTATTAAGTCTTCGTGGGATCGATACATTTATACTACTTGAACGATACTTGCGCTTGCGTTATACGCGTGTGATTACACCGGTCAAGTTTTTGACGCCGTTGCCGAGAACTTATTTATCTTTCACAATTAGTTTTGAGGTTATATACCATTACTTGTATCTAATTTCTTTTTACTTATTGTTTTTATTTTCTTGTGTTTCAGGTTCTCAGACACTACATGAGACGAACTAGAAGCTTTGAAATCCGTCCGCTTGACCCAGAAATTGAAAGAACCATCAGATAGTTGAGAATGGAAAGGCGAGAAGGCCAATAAGCACTAATCAACATGGAACCTGAACCCTTGGAAGTTGCACCACCAATTCCCATTTGATACATAACTATTTCGGTGGTTGACAACTTCATTTCCTGTATTGTACTTTCTCACTTACCAGCAAATACGTGTGACATCAAAACATGCATCCAGTTGATACAACAGTTAGTTCAGTTTGGGGGGAATGCAACTGAAGATCCTAATACCCACATCAGCAACTTCCTGGAAGTTTGTGGCACTTTCAATTATAACCGAGCAGCTGAAGAAGCAATGAGACTGCATGTTTTTCCATATTCCTTGAAAGACAGAGCTTAGGCTTGGCTACATTCACTACAAGCAGGTTCCATCACAACTTGGAACACTCTAGCCACCAAATTCCTTGCAAAGTACTTTCCACCAGCCAGAACTGCAAAGCTAAGGAATGACATCACATCCTATGTGCAAAATGACTCAGAATCCCTCTGCGATGCTTGGGAAAGGTACAAGGATTTACTCAGAAAATGTCCTCACCATGAAATTGCAAAGTGGCTACAAGTCCAAACCTTATATAATGGACTTTCTGGAATAATGAGAACCACAATTGATGCTGCTACTGGAGGAGCTTTAATGGCAAAATGAGAAGATCAGGCCTGGGATTTAATTGAAGAAATGGCCAATATTAATTCCTTGTGTCCAACAGAAAGAAGCATGATCAAAAAAATTGCTGGAATTTATGAAATTGGAATGGCCACAATTGATGTTGCGCTGTTTAATTTACTTGTTTTAAGTTTAAAGTCACCATCCAATCAAACAACCAATCTATTAGATACTCGTAAACATTTGACTTCATAAATTAATAGCTTAGGTATTAAGTCCTCGTGGGATCGATACATTTATTCTACTTGAACGATACTTGCGCTTGCGTTATACACGTGTGATTACACCGGTCAAATTTTTGGCGCCGTTGCCGAGAACTTATTTATCTTTCATAATTAGTTTTGAGGTTAAATACCATTACTTGTATCTAATTTCTTTTTACTTATTGTTTTTATTTTCTTGTGTTTCAGGTTCTCAGACACTACATGAGACGAACTAGAAGCTTTGAAATCCGTCTGCTTGACCCAGAAATTGAAAGAACCATCAGACAATTGAGAAGGGAAAGGCGAGAAGGCCAAGAAGCACTAATCAACATGGAACCTGAACCTTTGGAAGTTGCACCACCAATTCCCATTTGATACAGAACTATTTCGGTGGTTTACAGCTTCATTTCCTGTATTGAACTTTCTCACTTACCAGCAAATACGTGTGACATCAAAACATGCATCCAGATGATACAACAGTTAGTTCAGTTTGTGGGGAATGCAATTGAAGATCCTAATGCCCACATCAGCAACTTCCTGGAAGTTTGTGGCACTTTCAATTACAACCGAGCAGCTGAAAAAGCAATGAGACTGCGTATTTTTCCATATTCCTTGAAAGACAGAGCTAAGGCTTGGCTACATTCACTACCAGCAGGTTCCATCACAACTTGGAACACTCTAGCCACCAAATTCCTTGCAAAGTACTTTCCACCAGCCAGAACTGCAAAGCTAAGGAATGACATCACATCATTTGTGCAACATGACTCAGAATCCCTCTGCGAAGCTTGGAAAAGGTACAAGGATTTACTCAGAAAATGTCATCACCATGAGATTGCAAAGTGGCTACAAGTCCAAACCTTCTATAATGGACTTTTTGGAATAATGAGAACCACAATTGATGCTGCTACTGAAGGAGCTTTAATGGCAAAAGGAGAAGATCAGGCCTGGGATTTAATTGAAGAAATGGCCAATATTAATTCCTTGTGTCCAACAGAAATAAGCATAATACAAAGAATTGCTGCAATTTATGAAATTGGAATGGCCACAATTGATGCTGCGCTGTTTAATTTACTTGTTTTAAGTTTAAAGTCACCATCCAATCAAACAACCAATCTATTAGATACTCGTAAACATTTGACTTCATAAATTAATAGCTTAGGTATTAAGTCATCGTGGGATCTATACATTTATACTACTTGAACGATACTTGCGCTTGCGTTATACGCGTGTGATTACACTTGTTAAGTTTTGGCGCCTTTCCGAGAACTTATTTATCTTTCACAATTAGTTTTGAGGTTAAATACCATTACTTGTATCTAATTCTTTTTACTTATTGTTTTATTTTCTTGTGTTCAGGTTCTCAGACACTACATGAGACGAACTAGAAGCTTTGAAATCCGTCTGCTTGACCCAGAAATTGAAAGAACCATCAGACAGTTGAGAAGGGAAAGGCGAGAAGGCCAAGAAGCACTAATCAACATGGAACCTGAACCCTTGGAAGTTGCACCACCAATTCCCATTTGATACAGAACTATTTCGGTGGTTGACAGCTTTATTTCCTGTATTGTACTTTCTCACTTACCAGCAAATACGTGTGACATCAAAACATGCATCCATATGATACAACAATTAGTTCAGTTTGTGGGGAATGCAACTGAAGATCCTAATGCCCACATCAGCAACTTCCTGGAAGTTTGTGGCACTTTCAATTACAACCGAGCAGCTGAAGAAGCAATGAGACTGCGTGTTTTTCCATATTCCTTGAAAGACAGAGCTAAGGCTTCGCTACATTCACTACAAGCAGGTTCCATCACAACTTGGAACACTCTAGCCACCAAATTCCTTGCAAAGTACTTTCCACCAGCCAGAACTGCAAAGCTAAGGAATGACATCACAGCCTTTGTGCAACATGACTCAGAATCCCTCTGCGAAGCTTGGGAAAGGTACAAGGATTTACTCAGAAAATGTCCTCACCATGAGATTGCAAAGTGGCTACAAGTCCAAACCTTCTATAATGGAATTTCTGGAATAATGAGAACCACAATGGATGCTGCTACTGGAGGAGCTTTAATGGCAAAAGGAGAAGATGAGGCCTGGGATTTAATTGAAGAAATGGCCAATATTAATTCATTGTGTCCAACAGAAAGAAGCATGATCCAAAGAATTGCTGGAATTTATGAAATTGGAATGGCCACAATTGATGCTGCGCTGTTTAATTTACTTCTTTTAAGTTTAAAGTCACCATCCAATCAAACAACCAATCTATTAGATACTCGTAAACATTTGACTTCATAAATTAATAGCTTAGGTATTAAGTCTTCGTGGGATCGATACATTTATACTACTTGAACGATACTTGAACTTGCGTTATACGCGTGTGATTACACCGGTCAAGTTTTTGGTGCCGTTGCCGAGAACTTATTATCTTTCACAATTAGTTTTGAGGTTAAATACCATTACTTCTATCTAATTTCTTTTTACTTATTGTTTTTATTTTCTTGTGTTTCAGGTTCTCAGACACTACATGAGACGAACTAGAAGCTTTGAAATCCGTCCGCTTGACCCAGAAATTGAAAGAACCATCAGACAGTTGAGAAGGGAAAGGCGAGAAGGCCAAGAAGCACTAATCAACATGGAACCTGAACCTTTGGAAGTTGCACCACCAATTCCCATTTGATACAGAACTATTTCGGTGGTTGACAGCTTCATTTCCTGTATTGTACTTTCTCACTTACCAGCAAATACGTGTGACATCAAAACATGCATCCAGATGATACAACAGTTAGTTCAGTTTGTGGGGAATGCAACTGAAGATCCTAATGCCCACATCAGCAACTTCCTGGAAGTTTGTGGCACTTTCAATTACAACCGAGCAGCTGAAGAAGCAATGAGACTGCGTGTTTTTCCATATTCCTTGAAAGACAGAGCTAAGGCTTGGCTACATTCACTACCAGCAGGTTCCATCACAACTTGGAACACTCTAGCCACCAAATTCCTTGCAAAGTACTTTCCACCAGCCAGAACTGCAAGCTAAGGAATGACATCACAGCCTTTGTGCAACATGACTCAGAATCCCTCTGCGAAGCTTGGAAAGGTACAAGGATTTACTCAGAAAATGTCCTCACCATGAGATTGCAAAGTGGCTACAAGTCCAAACCTTCTATAATGGAATTTCTGGAATAATGAGAACCACAATGGATGCTGCTACTGGAGGAGCTTTAATGGCAAAATGAGAAGATGAGGCCTGGGATTTAATTGAAGAAATGGCCAATATTAATTCATTGTGTCCAACAGAAAGAAGCATGATCCAAAGAATTGCTGGAATTTATGAAATTGGAATGGCCACAATTGATGCTGCGCTGTTTAATTTACTTCTTTTAAGTTTAAAGTCACCATCCAATCAAACAACCAATCTATTAGATACTCGTAAACATTTGACTTCATAAATTAATAGCTTAGGTATTAAGTCTTCGTGGGATCGATACATTTATACTACTTGAACGATACTTGAACTTGCGTTATACGCGTGTGATTACACCGGTCAAGTTTTTGGTGCCGTTGCCGAGAACTTATTTATCTTTCACAATTAGTTTTGAGGTTAAATACCATTACTTCTATCTAATTTCTTTTTACTTATTGTTTTTATTTTCTTATGTTTCAGGTTCTCAGACACTACATGAGACGAACTAGAAGCTTTGAAATCCATCCGC
>SKCR01016242.1:0-52301 GCA_019454045.1 Zanthoxylum bungeanum
ACAAACCAATCCGATTGTCCAAAAATCAGCTGATCGAGTTATTTGCCTCTATTTATGACTAAACCGTTAAACTTTAGCGTTTTACGAAAATCACGCCAACTGACATTAATCCAAAGTTTTCACACGACGAAAATTCATAATATAAAAATTCCAACTCATATAATCTCACTAAACTCTTATTCTTCCTCATCCTCATGCTCCGAGACTAAAACATCCGTTCGGAAAACTTCTAGAACAATTCTGAAAATCTGTGATGTTACACCTAACATCCAAAAAGGATAGCATTTTCCATAATACAACACAGATCATTGCAGTTCTTGCTGTTCCAATAAACTAGTAGGTGTTGAGAGAATTGATGCAATGAAAAAAATATATATTTCCCAATTTCAGAAGCTGAGAACGAACCCATACCATTAGGATATTAACCCAATAATTTCCATTTAAGCTACACTTTTAATTAACAAATTTATATCATTAAAAATATATATTACATATTATTTGAACCCGATCGGACCCATAATTTTTTGATCCGATCGGCGCGGGTTACACTTCAAATTTCGGATTTCGAGTCTTTCCGACTTGCATAACCAACCCGACCCAACCCAACCCGTGAAACACCCCTAAAAGCAGAACGGGCCACACGTTTACAACACTCTCCCGTAGCCTACCATTTTAATTTCACACTATATAATTAACCTATGGAAATGAATAATATCGTTTCATTAAAAATTGTTGTAAAATCCAAAGGGACAAAATCTGATTTAAAATAGAGAGTATAATGTACTTATATTTAACTATCGTTCTTCACTTCGATGAATATACTCCAACCGATGAAATCCTTTCCTCAAAGGATATTATCAATTTGATAATCTGCCAAGTCGACATATATCACTATTACGTACAATCTTCTCAAAAGTTGACATCAATAGAACTTTAGTAAATAAATTAACAAAGTTATTAATGGAGTATATTAACTTCATATTAAGAGTGACAATGGGCCGAATCGGGCCGGACCCGGGCTGATAAGTTTTTTTGAGCCCGAGCCCAGGAAAAGCAAGAAAACTCTTCCTTCAACTTTTTCCAAAACGATTATGGTTTTCTCATTTCTTTTTTAAACAAAAAATCAATTAAGCGCAAACGTTGTTAACTTTTTCTTAAAATTCTTTCCACATTTGTTTTATTAGTGACTTTGTATCAAGTGGTCAATTTAATAATTGCCCCTCGCATCTCTCTTATTTTTTATTAGGTGAGATAGTTTAATATAAATCTTTGATATAAATATTAACATCAACATTTAGTTATTAGTTTAAGCGAATCTAATAGTAGATATTTAAAGTTAAAATAATAATTAATGATGATTATAATTTTAATTTTGAGTATTTATTATTAAATTTACTTAAAATAATGACTAAATTTTGAAGTCTAAATCTGTATCAAAAAATTATGTTGAAATATCCCCATTTTATTTTTTGTTATCAAATTCACTGTATTATTATCATCAAAACTATCTATTCTAAAAGTTTTAAATTTTCAAATGATAAATCTAGATTCTATAAGATCTATAATACCAATATAATTCTTAAGTAAAAAGAGTCCTCTCCTTAATTTTAAAAGGAATTGGCTTATCTGTAATCTAAGAAGAATATCTGGAATATTCTTAAATGCTTAATTCTTTCCGATTTTCATTCAAACTATGACACCTTTTCACATCATTGGCTTCATTTAACGCAACTTCCACTTTTGTTTTTTATTAAATAACTTTGAATCAACGCCAATCAAATAATTGTCACTCCTCCTCCTCTCTTTCTTTTTTATTTTTATTTTTTTTGTGGCCATACAACATCACCAGCTTCATGAAATCAAATCTTTTACCATTTAAAATAATTTTTTATAATTAAATTTACATATGAATAATCTAACTGATTTAAACTACAAATGGATGAAAATCCAAGTCTATTAGTTTTCGCTCATTCAAAATCATAAATCATTCATATTAAAAAGTGTCATCCGATTAATAATTTTCTTTGATCGCCTCATTGAACTTGTCTTCAAAAAGTGGACTGCAGAGCCATAAATAGATGAATTTCACCTTCAAAATAATATTTTATTAATGAAGCTATTATTTGATGATGCATATATTTTTTAATTTTGAGTTTCTATTATTTAATTTGCTTAACTCAATGGGTAGGGTTTGATGTTTAAATATCCCCTATTACTATTATTATTATTTTTTATTGTTGTCAAAATCACTCTAATATGATCATCAAAACTGTCTAGTCTAAAAGTTTGGATAACATTGGATAGCCTGTGTAACTTATAATGGCATTAAAACCAAAATGCGATAACAAAATTGTATAAGAAACACTTTGCTCTATCCATATCATACTATTTTTACAGAATATTTACTAATAAATACGAAATAAAATTTACTATTTTTACAGATTATTTACTAATAAATACAAAATAAAATCTACACACATATATTAAAGGAAGGATAAAATCTTCTATGCAACATTGGTATCATGTTATCCATGCAACAAGCCAATCATTCACTGTCACGCGTGTTAAAAAATTAAAAAACAATTAAAAAATAGATGAAGAAACTCTACATGTCATTTTTTAATTTACTTTTGGTACCACGTCTTCCATACCACTGTTGCACCAAAGAATATCTCTAAAGGAAGATATTTAGGAAGAACAAAAAATTCTTCATTTCTTTTAAAAGGGACTTGTATATCATTTATCCACAATAAGCAATCCTAGAAGTGTTTGCTAGGCAGATTCGCTAGCAATTAGATGATGTTTTCACATTTCCTTGTAAAATATGGCATCTTCACCATCATTATTTTCATGAAAGCAAACTAATTTTTTTTCATTTGGAAGATCATATTTTTTCCATATTTGTCTTATTGGACGATTTTGGAATTTGAAATAAGGACAAGAATGCTATTGATTGATTGAAATAATTAAAAAATAATAATAATTAAAAAATAAAAAAAAAAAATAAAATTCTAGTTGATATTGATTAGTTGGCAGATTTTATTAGTTGAATGAATAATAAATTTACATGAATTGCTTTCTATTTATACATAATGATTATGATAAATATAAAGAACTACGGTATAATAGAAAGATTATTAAAGTAAAGTGGGCCACATGTTTACAACACTAATTCTTAGGCCACACCACTTTAATTTTACACTATATAATGGAACAACATCTGATTGAAGGAGAAAGAGTATAAAGTACATAACTATAGTTCTTCACTTCAATGAATATGCTCCACCGATGAAATGTTCTCCTCAAAGGATATTATTAATTTGATAATCTGCTAAGTCAACATATGTCAATGCTATGTTCAAACTTCTCAAAAGTTTGAATAAATATGAGATTAAATTAGGCTTTTTTTGAGCCAAAAAAGAATATTAAGTTTTTTTTTTTTTTTTTTTTTTTTTTTTTATAATAATAAAACAAATATGAGATTAAATTAGGGGCTCTAATTTTGGCGCAAAGTTTGGGGGCAACAAATTTGTCTCGATTATCCCATGGTTGGCACTCCGTGGTGCCCCAACCAAAATATATAACATATGGAGTTGTATTAAAGAAATTATTATTTTTTATAGTTTATTTATTATTATTTTAACATGATGATGTAATAGATTGTTACATGTCTGACATTATATCATCGTTTTATAGTAGAATTTTTCAATAAGATAATAGAGAGAAATTAATGAACTTACATAATGTGATGAGGGTTCCAGAGAACTGAATAGTTGTGAACAATATAAGGTTCATCGCTTAGGTTCCTAAGAACACAAAGTTTGTCTCGTCCCATGTTGGTCCTTGTGAGCGTAGCTGCAATACCAATAGACATGAATATTATTAAATTTACTACAAACAATTCTCTAACACCTTTGTCGTACATATAACAATTTCAAAAAATTATTACATGTGTATCTTTTTAATATACACGGTTCTGAAAATAATCGACACACGTCATTGGTTTTCTTTAAAAATTAGTTTAGAATTAGGACTCAAATATAAAAGAATTTTATTGATAGAAATTTTATTTCAAAAACCCAAATTTAAGAGACCAAAAAAATCATACAACAATTCTAGTAGCTTAAGCACAAGAAAATAAATTTTCAAGACGTAAGAGTATTAAAGATTACCTCATGAATTTTCAAAATTCTATGAACTTTGTTCTTAATTCAAGTCTTTTTCTTTTTTTTTTTTCCCTCAAAATATTTTTGGAGATCTCCAATGGTGAAGGTTTCGGCCATCTCAAGACCGAAGAAAAGGGAAATAATTTTTTCTTTTTATTTGGCCAAAGTGGGGTTGGTAATTTTCAACTACCACCACTAAAAAATAAAAAGACAACAATTTCCTTTTTAATTGTCTCAAAAGTGGCATGTAAAAGTGTTAAAAATGATCAAACTTTTTGGCCAACCAATTTTCAATTTTTAAAATAATAAAAACGATTTAAATATATAAATATATATATATATAATCAAAGTTTCTTTACACATGTTGAATAATAATAATAATAATAATAATAATAATAATAATAATAATAATAATAATAATTCAACTCATTAATTGAATTAATCATTAGAAACTTTACAATGGAGTTTGACCCGGCGCTGTCATGTCGGACGGCTGTTCGGTCCTAGATACCTATACAAGGAACAAGAACGAACCATTTAAAAAAAAATCTAGGAGAAGAACATACCTTAGCTCGACACCGCAAGATGGGCTCATCTGAATCAGAGTTATGAGCAGGTGAAGAGTGTTTCCTTTTGAGATATTTAGACTTTGCTTTCTTCGACCCAACCTTTTTAACGGGTTTCTTCGGCCTAGCTGGTTCAAAAGATTTAAAGTAGAAATGAATACTGGAAAAGACAATAGAAGAAGGCAGAGAAAAGAGCCTTTCACGGCTAGCTGGCCAAAATCGTTCAAAAGAGGATGGACGGATGTACAAGGAGAGACAGAATCACAAGAAAAAGAAGATAACAAGGTTCACACTTCGGAAAGACACTGGTCAATGTCCGAGAGCGACAAGACTTTGAAGCGATCTACTAGAGTAGAGGAAGAGTATAATAATTGAAGGGGTCATCTTTGGACAAGGCCGAATTGACGAGCGTCAAAGTTGGGAAAATAGACCTCCACCCCAACTTTGCCATTAGCCCCGGTCAGGATATTGTGAATCAAATCATGGGTACATAGAAATTTACTCCAGATGTGATTGACCAATTCATCCCCATCTGACTGAGAAAGCTCGTGAATGAGGAAGGGCTATCGCCTAAGGAAAAAGGGAAAAAAAGGGATTCAAGAAATGACATAAAAATAATCGAAAATGGTACGAGGAATGAGAGGAGTCGGCCCTAATTGGGTAAATAGAAAGCCGACACAAGGAAATGAACAAGTTGACTCAATGGAACTAAAAATGGGGAATTAGGCCCTGGGTCAAAGTTGGACGAGCCAAAGAGGACCAGAAGTAATGGGTGAAGAGCCAGACCGAAGCTGTTTGTAACATCCCAGATTTTCGGGACTGTTCTAGAGGATTCCCGGACCGACGTTATAGTTTCGGGAATGGGATGGTAATGAAGAATAAGAGTTCAAGCGACGTTATTTGAGTTAGAATAATAGATTATGAATATTCGTCACGTCGATAAGCGTGTGGGATCAAAAGTCAGTTACGCGTTTTTTATAATACGAGTAAAGTTTACAATATTGGCCACAGAATTTGCAAACGAACTCCGATTGAGTTGGTTCTTGGACCATCAGACTCTTTTTTCCGAGACGAACAACTTTCACGTTGAACGTTTTTCGAAAATCGCTCCAGAAGGCCTTCAAATGTGATGATTTCCGAGAATGCCCTTATTAGTGGGGGCATTTTGGTAATTTCTGAAATTAGATATTATTATTATTATTTATAATTGTATTGGCATTATTAGCATTGTGACCAAAAAAAGACGGCAGTAAAACGCGAGAGAGAGGAGGGGAAGCCGGCGGTCGGCCTTCCGGCCCCCCTAACGGTGTGCGCCGGCACAGCCGGCTTCGTCCCGACCTGGCCGGCCACATGGTTGCCGGTGTTTCCCCAAAAAAGCCGCTGGAACGGCGAGAAAAAGAGAGAGAAGGGCGCGAGTTGGGTTGTCTGATCCCGGCTCGTCGCTTTGAACCACGGCTCATGCCACCCATCAAATCGAAGCCCTCCACGAGTACTACGAGTGTGCGGAGAACAGCGGCCGGAAGCACGTGAAACGAGAAAGAAAGCGGCGCATGTACTGTAGCACCCATGTGAACAGTAGTTCCGATCAGAATTCCGATCACACTAGCGTGTTCGTATGGCCGATGGGAGTCCGAATATGGCCTCGGAATTTTGGTACGACTCTCCGTTTAGAATTCGTCATTTTAAAGTTTATAGTTTTATATTCGGGTGTTTCCAGTAGTTCCGTAGTGTAATAAATTGTCATGAATTGAATTGGATATGTTTTAATATGTTAAAACGATAAATGTGGTAGAATCCGAGGAGTAACGGATTAGATTTGATCGATCCGGTAGAATTAGCGAGTTTCCGGTAAAACAGAGTTTCTCGCGCGACTGGGCGTAGATGACCATAATCATGGTTAAGGTATAAATAAAGTATTGCGAGGGTAATTAGGTAATTTTGGATTAGTTCGGAGGGTTCGAGACCCTTCCGGAGCATTTGCGGAAACTTTTCCGCAAGTTTTACCACAAACGCGTAAAATGAGAATCTGAGGTATCTAGTTAGTTCAAAATAGTATAGAAAGACATATTAGAGTAATGAAACTTAAACCGTAGGGTCGGTGAGGATTTGAGTATTCCGAGGAAGTCCTTAGTTTATTGTAGATGAGTAGAAATTTCCGCAAATAGCGGTTCTGACAGATGTTGTGATTTGTTTTGGCAGATCGGACCCAGATCGCGGGCATTCGCTTAGCAGGTAAGTAACCCATGCTTCTAATACTTAAAAGATTTAGTAATGTCCGAAATTAGTTATGTAGCAAAGATGTGTATAGTATATGCATGAAACATATATATATATATATATATTTATATAAAAGATGAGTGTGGAAGAAGAAGCAGTTGTAATGAGATACACATATAGACAAAGATAAGCAATTATAAGCAGAGATAAGTATGAGTATATAGAAGAATGGAGACACATATGTAAGTATAAACCAGTAAGTATATTTAGATAAGAACATATGAATAAGGTCATAAATATAATTTTATGAGACTTGGGTATGAGGATGTAGAAACTACACCATAGGGAATGAGATTAAAGTTATAAATGAGATAATCATATATGAACTAATGTTATGAAAGAAAGTTTATTATAGTAGGAATTAAAAAGAGAAACCACAATTAAAGACAAATTGAAAGAACAATTACCAGAATAAAGAAGCAAAGTGGCGTGAATATTAGCTAAGGGAAACATGCTTTCACGTGAATAATAGCAGGGAGAATAATTCTTTATGAAGAGAAAGCATGAACATGGGCCCAACCTTCCAATATTTCAAGTCAAATAAAAAGTGGACAAAGGAAACAAGTAAAAAATAAAGAAGAAAGTGGTGTGGACAACTTAGAGAGTGGGGCCAGCTTTGTGAAGTGAAAGAACGAATTCAAAGGAGAAGAAGTGTGGGCCCTAAGGAGTTTAATTAGGTTTTCAATTTGCTTTGTCTATAAAAACCATGCTGATGTACGTGAGATAGGAGGCTGCTGCGCATAAAACAAAAAAAAAATAGAGAGCAAGCCTCACACGAAAGCAGCGCTAGTTACGCAAGAAAACACAAGGCGAGAGTTCAACCGAGAATCTTATAGCAGTGGCCGAGTGAAGCTGCCGAGAACCAGGGAGCTTGTGCATGTGTAGGGAAGTTGAAGAGTCATAGTGAGTTATTTTCAAGCAAAGGCCGTGCGTAATCCCGGGACCAGAAATAGTGATCTATTCGATAATTCCCTAATTCATCTTTGCTATTTCTTCCTTCGGCATGTGGAACTAACCCCCTAAAGTAAAGCTAAGGGCGAACTCTTGTACTATATTCTCTTATTTTATTATTTGATTCGTTGATGGTTTTAATCGTTTAATATAATTATTATCTTATTCTTTTCGTTATTCTTTTGAGTATTTTAATTTGAAAACTATATTTTATTAATTGGCATAGATTCAGTCATGCTTTTTCTATGTGTTATTGGTAAAATTGGTTGAGATTGGTTAAGGTGTTTTGCAAGTTCATTCTCAGCTGCAGTATTGCCCGAGGGTATATTGTCGTCGTTGGATAGGTTGTAATGATAACCTTGTGAGTTGTGAACGTAGAGAAGATAAAATAATAATTACCTTAGAACTTTAATTTGAGTAGAATTGAATATCCTCCGATTGTGGGTTTGGGAAGTGAAATCCTCAGTTGTGTAATAAAACAAATCAATAACGGAATAGAAGTAATAGGTACAAGAGGGGACCCGGACGCTTTGCTATTTCTCTTCATTGATAAAAATCTCTTCAATTTTCATAATCTTTAATTTACATCGCAATTTAATATTTTCTTTAATTTAGTTATTGCTAAACGTTCTTGATTGAGTGGATCAGTTTCATTGTAACCATCTCTCTGAGGAATCGACACCCCAGTTATACTGTGATAACCGCGAGTCATATTTGGGCATAATCAAAATTTGGCGCCGTTGCCGGGGAGACGGTTTACAAGCAAAAAGACCAGATTTGCTTAATTAACAACGAAGTGGTAACTTCGTTACATTTATTTTTTTTCTTTTATTCAGTTACTTTAATTTTCTTGGTTTTTATTCCTGAAATTATTTTCCGTTCATTTTATTTTTAATTTTAGTAATTTTTAATTTTTAGTTATTCTTTTATTTCTGTTTCTAGTATCACTCGTGATTAATTGCATGCCTAGACGTAGAGATAGATTTCGTTAGAACCGAGGAAGAGAATTCTGACTCAGAGAGTTTGTTTGACAATCTCTTTGGTACACCCTCCACATCTAGAGCACACACCATGAGTGAATACGAGAGACCGCCTAGGAGGACTCTTGAAGAGTACCTCCACCCAACTCGCACAGCTACACCTTCGTGCATCATGTTTCCTCCTAATGCACCACCCATAGATTTTAAACCTGGGATGATACAGTATCTCCCAACCTTCCATGGTTTGGAGAACGAGAACCCCTATGTGCACATTAGAGAATTTGAAGAGGTAGTAGCGACTTTCCATGACCGGTTTGGAACCACTGACACTATCAGACTTAAGTTTTTCCCCTTTTCCCTTAAGGATAAAGCTAAGAGTTGGTTGTACTCTTAAGACCTAGGTCAATAGGATCGTGGGGCGAGATGACCCAGACATTATTTGACAAATACTTCCCACACCATAAGACGGATGCCCTAAAAAAAATAAATCTCCACATTTTCCCAGAGAGACAGTGAGACCCTTTATCAAACGTGGGAGAGGTATAAGGAGTTGTTAGCTAGTTGCCCTCACCATGGATTTAAGAGTTGGTGTTTAGTTAGTTATTTCTATGATGGACTGAACCATAGAGAGCGCCAATTCGTTGAGACGATGTGCAATGGTGAGTTTATCCGAAAGGACCCTGATGAGGCTCTCGAGTACTTAGACGACCTAGCTAAGAAGTCTCATACCTGGACTGGATCCAATTCCATGGATAGCACTGATAGGACATACCCTACCTCTCATAGTAGGAGTGTACATCAATTGAGAGAGAGGATAGCCTTAAGGCAAAAGTGGAACTGTTAACTAGACAGATGAGAGCCTTACTAGCCAAAGATAGCAGGTCTATGCAGACTGTAGCTCACCCAGAACCTCAAGAGGTATGTGTTGTGTGTGCAGGACCGACCATTTGACACAAGAGTGCCCTACAACTAGAAAACATATGAGGACCAATACAATGAATTAGGGATGTATAGGAAGCCTTACACAACGTACTCAGACACCTATAACCCTGGTTGGAGAAATCATCCTAACTTTAGTTGGAAACAAGAGTCTCATCAGCCGAGTCAGACATCCCAACCTAGAGGTTATAGTACTCCCCAATACACTACACTTGTCGTCCCTAGGAACTCCTTAGAAGATACTATGAAAGCCTTTGTGGAGACCCAAAGTAAGACCAATCAGAGGTTTGAATCATTGATAGCTCAGCTAGCGGAAGACAATAAGGAGATAAAAATCCAAATCTCTAAGTTAACGAACGTCTTGAGTGTGAACGAACAAGGAAAAATTCCCTTCCCAAGCTCAACCTAATCCTCAGGGGCAACACATGGCACAGGCCAATCATGGAGGAGCAAATGTAAAAGATGTCAATGCCATAACTACTAGGAGTGGTAAAGACGTAGGAGTACAAGACACCTCTAACACTGCAGGTGCAACCAAGGATAACAATGTAGATACTCCTCAGGAAGACCTAGAGCCATATTTTCCAGTTGGAGTCCCATTTCCTCAAGCCCTTAGGCCAATCACCAGAGCTGCAGACCTCAACGGTGAGATCTTAGAACACCTTAGGCAAGTCAAGATCAACCTGCCCTTGTTACATGTAATCAAACAGGTTCCCACATACGCTAAGGTTTTAAAAGATCTATGCACCATGAAGAGGAAACATCATGTGAAGAAAACTGCATTCCTAACAGAACAGCCAGTGCAGTGATTGAACAAAAGACCCCACCGAAATATAAAGACCCAGGGTGTCCCACCATCACTTGCCACATTGGTACATGCGAGTTTGGTCAGACATTACTAGACTTGGGCGCGAGTGTGAATCTCATGTCGTATTCCATATATACGCAGTTAGGTCTTGGAGAGATCAAGCCTACATCAGTAGTCTTGCAGTTAGCGGATCGTTCTGTCAGAACCTCACGAGGGGTAGTCGAGGACGTCTTACTCCAAATCGATAAATTCTATTATCTCATTGACTTCTTGATCTTAGACACTCAGTCTGTAGTTAAAAACGAATCCAAAATTCCTCTAATTCTAGGTAGACATTTCCTTGCTACTGTAAATGCTCTTATTGATTGTAGGAATTGTCTCATGAAACTGTCATTCGGAACATGACACTGGAAGTAAATATTTTTCACATCGGGAAACAACCACATGATGACGATGAATGTCACCAGACATTTCTGATAAACTAATTGTATCCAAATTGTACCAGAACTGCCCCCATTCTACATGATTCTGACCCTCCTGATCATCTTCTTCCAAATTCAAACCTCTTAGACACTCTCGAATCAACCAACCCTCCGGATATCGCTAGAGGCTACTCTGTTTGGCAAAAACATGGACCAAAAGTATGGCAGCCGCAGTTTGAGGCTTTGTCAGAGGAAAGGGAGAGACCAAAACCTTCTTCGGTCGAAACACCAAAAGTTGAATAAAAGCCATTACTAGAAGGGCTTCAACATGCGTTCCTTGGATCAGGAGATATATTCTCTGTTATCATCTCTTCGGAGCTTAGTGCGTCACAAAGTATGAGATTACTTGAGATGTTGAGTGAGCATAAATCCGCACTTGGTTGGACCATAGGAGACATTAAAGGTATTAGCCCCTTGATTTGTTCCCATAAAATTCACCTAGAAGATGGAGCTATTCCTCGTAGAGACCCTCAACGTAGGCTTAACCCCACTATGAAAGAAGTGGTGAGAAATGAAGTGATAAAGTTACTAGACGTGGGTATTATACACCCAATTGCTGATAGTAAATGGGTTAGTCCTACGCAGGTTGTCCCTAAAAATCGGGAGTTACTGTAGTGAAGATGAGGCAGGAGAACTGGTTCCTACCAAGGTTGTCACAGGTTGGCGTATGTGTATCGATTACCAAAAGTTAAATGCTGCCACCCGAAAAGACCACTTCCCACTTCCCTTTATCGATCAGATTCTTGAGCGGGTAGTTGGTCACCCATTTTATTGTTTCCTAGATGGATATTCTGGATACTACCAAATTGAGATCTCCTTGGAAGGTCAGGAGAAAACTACATTTACCTGCCCTTTCGGAACTTATGCTTTTCGCCGCATGCCATTTGGTTTATGCAATGCCCCCGCCACTTTTCAAAGATGCATGCTGAGCATTTTTAGTGATATGATTGAAAAGTGTATGGAGGTGTTTATGGATGATTTAACAGTGTTTGGCGACTCCTTTGATACATGCTTGCTTAACCTGAAAGCAGTGTTAAGTCGATATCAAGAAAAAAGCCTCGTTTTGAATTGGGAAAAGTGTCACTTTATGGTCTCTTCAGGAATCGATCTAGGTCATATTGTCTCATCCAAAGGCACTGAAGTCGATAAATCAAAGATCGAGTTGATATCCAAGCTGCCAACACCCAAAATTGTTAAAGATGTGCGATCATTTCTTGGGCATGCTGGCTTCTATAGGAGATTCATACAGAACTTCTCTTCTGTTTCTAGACCACTGTGTAACCTTCTCGCTAAAGATTCTTCGTTTGAATGGACACAGGAGTGTGCAGGTGCCTTCAGGATGCTAATAACTAAACTCACCTCTGCCCTAATCATGCAACCACCCGATTGGAATTTACCATTAGAAATTATGTGTGATGCTAGTGACTACGCAGTTGGGGCCGTCTTAGGACAAAGACGAGAAGGGAAACCTTTTGTCGTGTATTATGCTAGCAGAACTCTAAACAGTGCTCAAATGAACTATTCCACAACTGAAAAAGAATTGCTAGCGGTGGTCTTTGCCTTAGACAAATTCGTACATATTATTTGGCTCTTCCCTCACTTATTTTCACCGATCATGCAGCTCTTAAGTACCTCCTTTCGAAAAAAGATGCTAAGGCAAGATTGATGAGGTGGATCTTATTGTTACAAGAATTCGATCTCACAATCAAGCATAAAAAGGATGTTGAAAACGTGGTAGCAGGTCACTTGTCTCGTTTGGAGTTTAACGACTCCGCTGATGGCCCGCCAATTCGCGATGACTTCCCTGATGAACATCTTTTCGCGGTCACACGAGCACAATGGTATGCACACATTGTCAACTTTTTAGTTTCTGGTGAGTGCCCGTCCACTTGGAGTTCACAAGATAAGCGTAAATTATTGGTCGAGGTACGTAATTTTTATTGGGATGATCCATACTTATTCAAATACTGCCCTGACCAAATATTGAGACATTGCATTCCTGAAGATGAAGTTCTCAGTGTGTTAGCCTTTTGTCATTCCAACGCATGCGGAGGTCATTTTTCCGTAAAGAAAACTGCTGCAAAAATTCTACAGTGTGGTTTTTTTTTGGCCCACTCTATTCAAGGATACAAACAGATTCTACCACTCATGTGAAAGATGTCAGAAATTAGGTGCTGGTGTCCCGTCGTCGTATGATGCCTCTTAAACCCCTTATTCTTGTCATTGAAGTATTTGATTATTGAGGTATTGATTTTATGGGACTTTTCCACCCTCGGTTGGATACCTCTACATTCTTCTCGCACGTTCGATTGAATGTGTCTAAATGGAAAGCATAGCGACAGCGTGTGCGAGCAAGATGACAATGCTACTATGGTTAATTCTTAAAGGAAATGTATTGTCACGCTTCGGTACCCCCCCTTATCATTATCAGTGACCAAGGGAAACATTTTTACAATCGATCTTTTGAAGCCTTAATGCTCAAATACGGTGTTGTCCATAAGATTTCTACTACCTATCACCCACAGACAAATGGGCAAGCTAAATTGGCAAATAGAGAGATCAAACAAATATTAGAGGAAAACGGTAAACTCGACCGCAAGGATTGGTCTTTACGACTTCCGGATGCACTTTGGGCATATCGTACTGCTTACAAGTCCCTTCTTGGAATGTCTCCCTATAGGCTTGTATTTGGAAAGACTTGTCATTTACCTGTTGTGTTAGAACATAAAGCCTACTGGGCCATTAAAAATCTTAACTTTGATATGAGTGTTGCAGGTACACAGTGGAAACTTCAGATAACGGAGCTCGATGAACTACGGAACGATGCTTATGACAAACTCCCGCCTTTACAAGTCAAGATGAAAGCTGCCCACGACAAGCAGATAATGAGGAAAAATTTTGAGCCTAACCAAAAGTACATCTTTATGATTCCAGACTCCATCTTCATCCAGGCAAGCTGCGTTCCAGGTGGACCGGACCTTTCATTGTGAAGCAAGTTTTTCCCCATGGATCTGTAGAAGTAGAAGATCCCAAGGATGGCAGAGTGTTTAAAGTAAATGGGCAGAGGCTGAAACCATTCCTAGACAATCCGATTCCCGCAGCAGAGGATACACCTCTTGCTGACCCCTCCTATGCGGATTGAGTTTTCTTTTTCTCATTGTTGTACTTTATTTATTTATGTTTTTTTTTTATTTCCTAGATATTTTTAATCTTTATCCTTTTCCTTTGTTTTGTTTTGTCTTTATTTTTTTTGCAGGATAATTCAATATTTCATCAAGGTTCGCCACATCTCCAATCAGGTGAACTCCTTCATTGTCTTTACCTTCTCGGTTGTTACATTGAGGACCATGTTTCATTTAGGTTGGGTTGGTGGTATTATCATGTGTTTCCCCTGGATGGATATGTCTTATTCGTATTGTCTTTTATTCTTCTCGTTAAAAAAAATTGCTTGTTTGTTTTGTTTGCTTTTAGTCCCTGATAGTTAAACATAGGTCATATGATGATATTGTTTGTGTTAGGATGAAATCTTAGAAACGATAAGTCCTTTAATGCACTTTTATCTGATGATTTGAGTAGTTTATCTATGTAGACTCGTAAGTACTTAATTATGGGTTTTTAGCAGTGAAAGCCTGAGTAGTTGGCAATGTGACTAGTTGAAGAAATTACATGTCGATGAATGACCGTTTGCTTAGATGTCTATCCTGATTTGCTTGTGTTATAACTTATGGTATGGTTGAAAATAAAAGAAATATCTCGAAAGAAAGAAAATAAATCACCTATAACCGATAAGCGTGAAGCTACCCATGGGCGAATATTAGGACCACCATGAGGATAAATGCTACCTTAAAGGGTAGGTGTGTTGAAAAAAAAAGATCAAGAAAAGAAAAATTCAAAAAGAAGAAAATGAAAATAGAGACAAAAGAAACAAAGAGAAATCATACCATATTGAGCACATAAAAGCAATTACAGAGCTTAATTGAGATATCTATGTTGGTTTGACTCATCGATCCCAATTTTTAAATGAAATCATTGAGTTGGCTTACCTGGGAATAAAGATGTGAACGAACCTTTTCACACACACACTGTGAGTCTGGCTTAGATGATTTATTCAAAGACTTAGATTTGAGTTACGATTGAGTACTTTGAAGGTTCTCTGGTTTCATTACTATGCATTCTCTGAGGACAAAATTATGTGAAACTATTGGGACTATTTTATTTTTATTTTTGCATGATTGTGTGTTTTGAATGACGTTTGTGGGTGTCGTCGCTGTAAGCCCTCACGAGACTATAACTCATCCACTAGGGACACCTAGGGGCTTAAAGGCTTGTTGCATATGCTAAATGCAATCGTGATCCCTACGAAAGTGGCCGAGATAGTTTTATTTATTTATTCAGTTCTTATTTTATTTTTGCGCTTGAATTGCTAGGGACTAGCAATAAGCTGGTTGGGGGTTGTGGTAAGTGCATGATAATGTAATTTAAAACATCACTTATTCGGGTTATTGTTAAATATTTAGTTATATATTTTATATTTTATTATATAATTTTTATTATTATATTAATTTAAAAAGTATTTGTTATTTAAGTATTTTTTTTTATTATTATAGGAATTAAAAAGAGAAACCACAATTGAAGACAAATTGAAAGAACAATTACAAGAATAAAGAAGCAAGGTGGCGTGAATATTAGCTAAGGGAAACAAGCTTTCACGTGAATAATAGCAGGGGGAATAATTCTTTATGAGGAGAAAGCATGAACGTGGGCCCAACCTTCCAATATTTCAAGTCAAATAAAAAGTGGACAAAGGAAACAAGTAAAAAATAAAGAAGAAAGTGGTGTGGACAATTTAGAGAGTGGGGCCGGCTTTGTGAAGTGAAAGAACAAATTCAAAGGAGAAGAAGTGTGGGGCCCTAAGGAGTTTAATTAGGTTTTCAATTTGATTTGTCTATAAAAACCATGCTGCTGTACGTGAGATAGGAGGCTGTTGCACATAAAACAACCAAAAAAAATTTAGAGAGCAAGCCTCACACGAAAGCAGCGCTAGTTACGCAAGAAACACAAGGCCGAGAGTTCAACCGAGAATCTTAGAGCAGTGGCCGAGTGAAGCTGCCGAGAACCAGAGAGCTTGTGCAGGGAAGTTGAAGAGTCACAGTGAGTTATTTTCAAGCAAAGGCCGTGCGTAATCCCGGGACCAGAAATAATGATCAATTCGATAATTCCACAATTCATCTTTGCTATTTCTTCATTCGGCATGCAGAACTAACCCCCTAAAGCAAAGCTAAGGGCGAACTCTTGTACTCTATTCTCTTATTTTATTATTTGATTCTTGGATGGTTTTAATCGTTTAATATAATTTTATCTTATTCTTTTCGTTATTCTTTTGAGTTTTTAATTTGAAAACTATATTTTATTAATTGGCATATAGATTCAGTCATGCTTTTTCTATGTGTTATTGGTAAAATTGGTTGAGATTGGTTAAGGTTGTTTTGCGAGTTCATTCTCTGCTGCAGTATTGCCCGAGGGTATATTATCGTCATTGGATAGGTTGTAATGATAACCTTTGTGAGTTGTGAACGTAGAGAAAATAAAATAATAATTACCTTAGAACTTTATTTGAGTAGAATTGAATATCCTCCGATTGTGGGTCTGGGAAGTGAAATCCTCAGTTGTGTAATAAACAATCAATAACGGAATAGAAGTAATAGGTACAAGAGGGGACCCGGACGCTTTGCTATTTCTCTCCATTGATAAAAATCTCTTTAATTTTCGTAATCTTTAATTTACATCGTAATGTAATCTTTTCTTTAATTTATTTATTGCTAAACGTTCTTGATTGAGTGAATCAGTTTCACTGTAACCATCTCTCTGAGGAATCGAAACCCCAGCTATACTGTGATAACCGCGAGTCATATTTGGGCGTAATCAATTAGCAACATGAGTATAGATACGAGTATATAAAGTGATAAAGAGCATAAATGAGTAGTATATGAATAGCATGAGGATATATATATAAAAGATTATGACTTGAGGTTCTTGAGCACAAATTGATAGTTAGAAATTGGCAAATCAGTTTAAGAACTAAGACGTTGGAACTCGTATACGTTTGATGTCTGATATAGTAGTAGAGCTTTGATTGTATATGTATGGATATAAATTATGCAATATATGGATTGTGAGCCACCAACAAGGTAAGTTATAGAGGTAAGCTAAGTTATGATGGTTTGAATGTGTGCATGCATACATAATATAGATATGCATGAATGTAAGATAAATTCAGCATGTTTTTAGTTGAGCAAGCATTCTGTTGATATTTGAGCATATAGTTTGTAAGATCATTATAGATGGAATCATGGCTAGAGTATAGAGGAGCAAGAGAATTGCATATATGCATGTGCATATGTGTGTGAGTGTTAAGATTTGCAGTGGTTGAGAATGTTTTCAAATATGCAAAATGTTTTTAAAGAAAGTTTCAAATGTTTTAAAATACAACATATATCAGAAAGATATTTCTTCCAGTTTTGAGATTTTAAAGCATGAGTTTTATGGTTTTCGGGGCATGAGGTAAAATCTCACCCCAGTATGTAACTTGAGATACAGTTGAAATTGACGGATACAGAGAACATGTGCACATGTAGGGCCAGGATGGCGGCTTGGGATCGTGTATCTGGTCCCTAGTGGTGGCTACACCCAGTTGAGTTATGGTCCTGGGTGTAGAGCTCTACGTTGCAGTTGAGTATTTTTCCTGGACGTACGGCACCACCAGCCTCAGAGATGCCACAGTTGAGTTATGGTCCTGGGCATCGAGTACACCCAGTTGAGTTATGGTCCTGGGTGCAGAGCATTTCAGTTTTTAGATTTTCAGTATCGGTTTTCAGAAACAGTTTTCAGATTTCGATTTTCAGTTTTCAGAGATGCCGCAGTTGAGCTGTTGTCCTGGGCATCAAATATTTTCAGTTTGTACTTTTCAGATCTTCAGTATAAAGTTTTCAGATTTTCAAGACTCAGACTTCAGAAATCAGACTTTAAATAAGAGTTTTCATAAATCGTTATTTAAAGACAGTTTCTAGAATGATGAAGTTTTAGAAACAGAGTTTTCAGAAAGAAACTTTGAGATGATAGTTTTGTTTTAGAAAGAGTTTTCATTAGTATCTTCTAAAAAGCATAGCATGTTAAAGTTTTTATATAGTATACACGACGTGCATAAAATTATATATGCTAGTGATTCATCTGAGATGCATATAGTTAACATTGAAGCATGATAGTATGATTACATATTTATATATATATATAATATATATATATATATATATATATATATATATATATATCTATATTTGCGATTTGATGCCTGTGAGTAACATATATTCACATGGGAGGAACAATTTGTAAGATAGTAGCTTATGATTATATAATTGCATATTCATAATTATATGGATAACCTTGTGCATAACATATGTATATAAAGTCAGCATTTGTAAATACTAGTGCATAATAGCATGATTTCATTCAAAGGTATAAATGTTAATGATGAGCTTGAGTCGTGTGATTACTTAGAAAGAACATATTGAGTTGATGCTAGAACATGATGATATTTCAAGACAGTAAAAGAAAGAAAGTTATTATAATTGTCTAATTTTCGACTGCTCAGAGTATACAGAAAAGTTAAGAAAAGAATCAGAGTAGCATAGTATAAGTGTAATGAACCTTAGTTTGCTAGTTAGTAAAGTAAAACTTGATGAGTTATATGGATTGTAGTAATCAGAAGTCAGTATATGTATATGTGTGTTCAGACAAAAAGATCAGTAACTAGTAGTATGGTAATTAAATGGATAAAAGTCATATGGCTATATCTGTTTTGTAAATTTCTGCATGGTTACTTACTGAGTCAATATGACTCACACCTTTTCAGTTGTAGTTTTGCAAGTCAGTAGCAGAAGTTTGGTGAAGACTTTGAAGACAGTGGATCGCCCCAATTACAGTCGAGAGAGTTTTTGAGTCCTGGGTCAAGTTATGGGTCCTCACGGCCCTTGTGTTATTCTTGCAAATGTATTTCATGTGTAAAAGTTGTAATAGCATAGTTTTATTTCCGAGTTCTGGCTGGAGGCCAAGTTTTATATTTTGTTCATTGGGTTCAGGCCTGAGGCCTTGATGTTGATATACTGGCCGGAGGCCGAGATGTTTGGTTCTTGTTGTATGGATGCTGGCTTTAGGTCAGGTTGCATGATGTTCTGCATACATCATGCCAAAATTTCGTTAGGACCAGAGGCTTATGGAGATGGGTTTTCCTGTCTCCTGCCGGTAGCATCCTGGCCTAGGCAGGATGTTACACTGTTTTTGAGGAACAGCCAAGCCTCGATAAACAGCAGCCTAAAGGAAAGAGCACAAATCTAGAGGACGGCCATAGGCAACGTTCGAAGAAATAGGAAGATAACTCGCCACGTGTTTCTGATCAGGCATGCAAATGATATATTTACAAAGCCAGTAGTGAATGAAAGCAGTGTGTTCCAACACCGAGACCAGACCAACTGATTCAGAGAATGCACGAAAGAAAGTAGAATAAGAAGAGAAGGACGAAGTGTCTATTTTGGGAGGAGGAAAACGAAAGTTAGTACGAGCAGAAATGGTTCCACCCAAGGGGGTCAACCCAGTCAAGGCACCGATATCACGTAATGTGATAGTCCAAGGGCCAGAAGAAAGACATAATAGTCGGAAGACCAGAAAAGCAATGACATAAGGAAAAGATTGCGATCAAAAGAGGGCAATACAAGGGAAAGCTCTATGATAGAGAGCATACCACTATTTTCAAGGAAAGAGCATGTTTCTATATGCGATTTCATGCGCTGAAATCAGTTTTCGAATGAAGAATTAGGCTTGGGCTAGGTACAAATGGGGTTGGATTGATTCAAATGAGAAATGCTCAAAAGTTCTGAAAAAGGCATGGTAGAAACAGAAGGAAACAGTTAGGCCAATGGAGTTGTGGCGATGGCGTCATCATTGAGAAAAATGGGACCGAGAGAGCACAGTTTGTGGGTTTCATCAAGAGTATGGACCCCAAACACGCTAACAGAAGGGTCATCTAAAAAGGCCTGGTAATCTTTGAAGGTCGAAGTGTTTTTCTTTTTGGGAGCCGAGGATGAAGATGCCATATCAGGTAAGTGAGGTCGTGAAAAGATTAGAGAAATCAGTGAAAATGATGGGAGAAGGTAAAACAGTGAAAATAGAGGAGTTTGGTTTATATAGCCAACATGAAGGTTCGCTTTAGGACATGTGGCGCGACCCAATTCGAGGGAAGAATAAACAGTGGGAAAATGGAGAGGCGGTGCCAGACATGATATGACATGGATGTGACACGAAAAATGGCACATTGATTAGCGCAATGATGGTTTTTCGGCAAGACGTAATGGGAAAGTCACACATTTATTAAAGAAGCGATGGATTTGCATGGGAAATGTAAACAACAGGCCTCGAAACGTGCGAATGATGGCAAGAAATAAAGGCGAAAGGTTAGCAGGTCGAACCAGTAAAACGGTCAGTGGCATGAACCTAACTTTACATGCATGGCTAAGAAATTCTGCTTCGATCTCATCTCCCAAAATGATCAAGGTAATTTTGGGGGACAATTGTTAACAGAAAATAAATTTCTCCCAATGGCAAAAAGGCATGATGTATCTAAGGACGAAAAGACATAGCGTCCTTCTAGACGGGGATGAAGAAGGATTCAACCCACAAAGACCCAACTAAGGACGATTCGTGAAACGAGAAAATAACGATGAGATATGAATAATGAAGTTACCATGAGGATGGCTAGTTATGAGTAGACGCTCTTACGGTTATTGCACAAACATGCAAGAACCCTCACGATCTAGCAAGTTACTCAACAGTTGTATGCACGATCCATCGGTTGCACGCATGATCCAACAGTTACATATGAGCAGGGAACGCGGGGCTTAATGGGCTGAAGACAGCAAAACCACTTGAGTGTTTGGCGGAGCCATTCACTATAAAAGGCTCAAGGGTAGCAAGAAAGAGGGAAAAAAAAAGGAAAATGCTTATGAAGTTTGTGTTTCACCAATGGAATAAGAGAAAGTTCTTAGTCAGTTTGTATTTGTGCCCAATAGCTCAAATGCTCTTGAAGATAGTAACAAGCTTGAGAATTTATTTTTTTTTTTTTTGAAATCGTTGAAAACCTACCGCCAAACCATCTATTTTGGATTTAATCGGAACAATTAATAATATATCATGAATTTATGTGTATTAACTAATGATGTGATGGAGATTGTGCAGAAGAGGCCTAATGTATCCTGAATTTGTATGTAATAACTAATGATGTGATGGAGATTGTGCATAAGAGGCCTAATATATCCTTAATTTGTGTGTAGTAACTAATGATGAGATGGAAATTGCTCAGAAAATTTCAATTGAGGAAACTGAGATTAAAGCTTGAAAATGTATAGTTTTGCCTATTCACATTGAAAATAAGAAGGTGGTTCTTGAAGAAAAATTTAGTTGAAAAGTTCAATATACAAGGTAAGCATGTTGAGCGAGATTTTGAGAAAGAATTGCGAGACTTTGACCGTGTTCGATCATGTAAAAATTCATCTTTTAGGAGAGTCAGAAACATATACAAGAAGAAGTTGATACACGAGTTCTTCAAAATTCGAGGACGAGTTTCTCCACTTCAAGTTCCATCCTCCAGACTGTATTAAAATTTGAGGATGAGTTTCTTTTAAGGAGGAGAACGGTGTAGTAAAATTTAGGCAGTCTTTTATTTTATTAGGATTTCTTATTTTAGTTCAGATTTATTTTAATTAGCTTGCTTATTTTCGTCGTATTGTTATATGCTTATTTTAAATATTTTAGTCTAAATAGGGTTAGAGAATATTTGCCTTATTTGAGTAGGATTTTAATTGGTCTGCTATAAATAGGATTGTAATCTCATTCAGGCTTTGGTATTGCGGTTTAACATGTGGTGAGATGATAAAACTATATTTTGATCAAAACACAACTTTTAAGTGTTTGATTAATAATAAAAATTGCGATTATTAATCACGATTTCTTTTAAAAACTGTATTTTGTAAAATCTAAAGTTTTTAACTTTTCCCCACCATCCAAATATTGTAAAAACCACATTGCAATTAATTTTTACCATAAAATAAAATTAAATAACACCGTTTATAAATCAATATTTATTCGCCATATTTTTTTAATCGAATTGAATACGAATTGAAGTTCATTGATTCGTTTAAGATTCGTTTTATTATTTTCTTTTACTAGTTATTGTTATTTTTCAATTAAGATTCGATAAATTATGGTTATTTATCATAGAAAAATAATATTGTTGATATTTTGTTATGTATTTTTAGTAAATATATCAATTAAATATTTTATATGTACATATTTATGAAAAATTAATTTAAATAAATTATGATAAATTATGTAATATTCACAGTTGAAGACTTTGTGCGACTTCTTGTGAGAGATCCTCAAAAATTACAAAGTGTAAGTATAGCTTTTGGTTTCTGATTAAAATGTTCATACTTTGTAGGTCTCTCTGACATTGATTTACTAATGGTAGATTCTTGGAATTGGCATGTCAAATATGAAGTGGGAAGCTATTTTAGAGCATGCAAAGACTTGTGTCCTGAGTGGGAAGGTTTATGTTTATTATTCTGAAGATTCAAGAAATGTTGGTGCTGTTTTCAACAACATCTATGAGCTGAATGGTCTTATTTCAGGGGAGCAGTATTTTCCTACTGATTCTCTTTCTGACAGCCAGAAGGTTGGTCTGATATATATTTTGCTTTTCAGCCAGTTTCTACATCTTTGATATGTTTTCTTGAGGGTTCTGTGTATATTAGCTGGCCACTATTCCTTTTAGTCTTCAGCAATTTATGCAATATTGCTTTGCTAGATTCCTCTATTTTAGTGTTTATATTATTACACTACAAAAATTATTGCCGGCACTTGTTAATTAAATTTGTGGACAAGTGTGAATGGTTATTGATCAAATATTATCAACAACGATAGAGATTGCGTTAACTCGCACTAAGTACTACAATTGATAATCATAACCTTATTTAGACGACAAATAATAAATATTTTTAATAAATAATAAAATATAAAAATAATAAAATAGGAGGAACTAATACGATAGAGATTCTAGGTCCTGATTTCACCTAGCTGTCGCCTAAGTATTTGTCATGCCAATTAATCATTTGTTCAGTTATATTATTTATAAGTCAAGACTCCAAAATTATCCACTCCCTCTCTCGAGTGCCGAGTGAAAATTGAAGTTACCTACAAGCAATAACAAGTAATACTATACCCAAGAGGGGAGGTGAATTGGGTTATTAAAAAATAATTTGGAATTATAAATTTCGTCAATTTTATACTTCCAAGCTTTTATCAATAATTATAAATAACCTTAAAATAAAAATTGCATAATCTAAAAGATAAAGGAAGAGAGATACGACACCGAATTTATAGTGGTTCGGCCAAATCGATTGCCTACGTCCACTCTCTCTTCAAGCGCACTTGAAGGTTCCACTAGATTCAACAATCTTTACAACCAAGAGATTTTACTCTAAGGCTTCTCTTAAACCTTTTACACAAACTCCACCCTTGAGAGTAATCACCACTCACACAAGGGATTTCAATACAAGTGTTTCCGAAAAATAAATTTTTATGTTTACAACACTATTTGAGAACTCACAAAAAGATTACAAAGATTGAATATAGTATGAGTTGCTCAAATATAACTAAGCTCACTAAGATGATTATGAAAGTGTGTGTATGAGCTTGTGAATTTATGAGAATGAATTGGATCAAGAAGATTTTGTTATTTCTGTGTTTTTGCTCTCAAGAAAGATGTATTAAAGTGTTCTAACCATGCAAAAACGAAATAGGGTCATTTATATAGTGAAGGGAAATGATTTCCCAACATTTTTGTCAGAGACCGGCACGGAAACCGGTATGCCAGTCTGGCACCCAACGGTCATATTAACGTTCAAAAATATATCCGTTAGACCGGTATGGAAACCGGTATGGAGACCGGTATGAGTCTCCCTGGTTCCAGAGAGCATAAAACCCTTCAGCGAGACCGGTTTACTAACCGGTAAGGATACCGGCAAGTAGTGGCCCGGTTCCAGAGGGCCTCCAAAATGTTGCCAAAACCGGCATATATACCGGTATATAAACCGGCAAGACACAGCCCGGTTCCAGTAAGCATTTCCCTTGTATATGGCCGGCATAAGGACCGGCAAGTAAACCGGCGAGGACCATGCCGGTTCCAGAAATAATTCAAAAACAGAGGAATGCACAGGTATGATGATTTTTGAGTGTTCAAGGCCTTTTTCAAGTGATCCTAATGCATCTATATGGAGTTGCATACTTAATGAGCTTAGATATAAGATAAACAACTCATTTTACAAATGTAATTCTAAAGTGAAGGCCGAATGAGATTTTCTTCATAAGAGGTTCTTCTTTCATCCGTTGCTTTTTATTACCGATATGCTTCGACATATTTTTGGAATGACTTGCCATAGTGTGTTGAAGACTTACGAATGTTGCGTCATCAAAATCCAACTTGAAGTAAATGTCGCTAACAATCTCCCCCTTTTTGATGATGGCAACCATGATAAACTTGTGGATCTTTTGAGAGTTCAATATGGCGAAACTTGCTCCCCCTCAAAATTAGCTCCCCCACAATGGGTGTCTTCGATGCAATGCTATAACACTTAGATAAATACATTAGTATACAAAAGCTCTCCCTTAGTGTAAGGGTGAAGTAATCACAGGTGTTCTCACAAGTTTGTGTATAATTTTTCTCCCCCTTTGACATTATCAAAAATGTGAAGAAGCAAAAGCAAAAGGACATTTTAAGCAATCCATATCAAAATTGAAAAAGCAAACACGACACAAGATAGAAAGAAAACATTTCATTCATAGCTTGTCGAAATACATGTTGCGAGTCAAAATACATGTCGCTAGTCAAAATACAAGTACAAGTCAAAATATAAGCACTAGTCAAAATATATGCACTAGTTTGTTTAACAAAATGTGGGCCATATATAAAATCTAAAGCTCGTCAGTAAGAGAACGGAGCTGGTGTTCCATGGTGGTTAGGCGTCGCTCTACATCAGTACTGAAGGTAGTGAAGGATGTGGACAACTGAGTGACGTTGGTGGACAGCTGAGTGACATTGGTGGTGAGAGTGCCGATACTGTCAGCGAGGGAGTCAAGTCTGGCCATGACGAGGTTGTGTTGTTCGTCCGCCGATGGTCTCGAACTAGATGGCCCTGCTGTGTCAGCGGCGGTATTGTAAGGATCGGCATCGGAATCAGTGCTTTCACTCGTCCTAGGTCGTTTGGAAGTGGAGGCTATAAGAGCACCGGGTTTGGGCTTCATGCGCCAAACACCGTCGACTTTCTCCCAGTTTTTATGGTGGAAGGTGGTGAGAGTGATTTGATGAATAGGGGTAACAGGGAAGGATGGCTCATCCGTGCTTATGACGACATGAAATTTTTGAAGGATTTGAGTGATGAGAGAGCCATAGGGAAGGCTTTGTTGGGGATGAGATCGGGCGGTTTGCATATAGCGGCAAACGAGATATCCTATGTCAAGCTGAACGTCTAAACCTAAACACCCCATAACCCAGATATCTAGGAGATTGACAGTGTCAATGTGACCTTGACGCGGCAAGAGAATACATTGGATGATTTCGGTAAAGACTTGCATATCAAAACACAATTTAACTTTCTTTAAGATATGGACATCAGGATATGGGTCTGGAATAGATGAGTCTCGTTGCACGAATGCCATAACCCGTGCACCTTGGACGCATTCAAGCTGTCGGAAGGCACGAGCAGTGGCGGCACAGATTGGTTTGGGTGGAGTGTGGAGGAGACGATTAATAGAGTGCGGAGTGACAAGAATTTTAGTACCGTTGACACAAGTGCGAAAAGCACCAGGGGTACTGATAGGGAATTCCATATTTGTATAAAAAACCTTAACGAGATTAGGAAATATAGGATCATTGAATCTACAGAAGTTGTCCAGGTTATGACGCTGTAAGATGGAGGAACACGGAAAGTCGGACAAGTCGTTCAGATCACAAAAAAATGGTTTGGATAGAACCTTGTTTTTGATATGATCATTAAAAATAAGTCTGGACCGATCGTCAGAGAAGTATTGATCAGGATTAAGGTCAGGGTTCAGGTTCATTTTGCAGCTTTTGACAGGATTTTTGGGGGTTTTTAAAATTCGAAATTTTCAGCCAAAAAAAATGATAGATATATGAATTAAACCCTTCCTAGAGTCACTTTAACTAAGAAATTTGAACAAAAAACAACTGACATGACCGAATCAAGAGAAGCGAAATCTAGGGTTTTGGAAACCTAAAAAGTCGAATTTGGACAGATTAAGAAGTAAAAGAAGAGGGATCTTACCAATGTTGATGAACCCATGGACGAAAAGGCTTAGAGAGGATTGGAGGGAAAAACGAGTGAGTTTGAGAGAGATTAGGACGATTTTGGTGAAGAAATGAGAAGGAAAAGCGTCGCTCACTGCCTTTAAACACATGGTCGGGTTACAAACCGGTATGCCGGTTCGTATGCCGGTTTTGGCCGGTATGGGCAGGGAAGACCGGTATGCCGGTTTCAGAAGAAAAACACAGGGTTTGAAATATTTTTATCAAGAAAAATGGCCCTAGAGTTAATTTTCGAGTAATTTTCATGGCCCATATGAGTTATTTATTAACTTAATGAGGCTTAATAATACTCAAATCAAATAAATTTAAAAGAATCAAAACTTAAAATACACACATAGGCAACAAATGAAGTGTTCAATCAATTAATGCAATAATGCCTAATTCCCGTCTAATTCTTGTGAAACTCTCTTCGGGAAGGGGTTTTGTAAAGATGTCCGCCAATTGTTGATCGGTCGGAACAAAATTAAGAATCACATCCCCTTTGCCAACATGATCTCTAAGAAAATGATGTCTTATATCAATATGTTTGGCTCTAGAGTGGAGAATAGAGTTTTTAGACAAGTTTATGGCACTAGTATTGTCACATAAAATGGGATTTTTCTCAAGAATGACCCCATAGTCTCTAAGTGTGTGTTGCATCCAAAGTATTTGAGCGCAACAACTACCCGCCGCAATGTATTCAGCTTCGGTAGTAGAAAGGGCAACACTATTTTGTTTCTTGCTAAACCATGAGACTAGACAATTACTCAAAATATGACATGTACCACTTGTGCTCTTTCTATCCAATCTACAACCGCCAAAATCGGCATCGGAATAGCTAATCAAGGTGAAAGCTACTCCTTTTGGGTACCAAAGTCCCAAATTAATGGTTCCTGAGAGATATCTAAAAATACGTTTTACGGCATGAAGATGTGTTTCACGAGGATTAGATTGAAATCTTGCACACATACAAACACTAAACATAATATCGGGTCTACTTGCTGTTAAATAAAGTAAGGAACCAATCATACCTCGAAATTGTTTAATGTCTACGGCTTTACCTTCTTCATCTTTGTCAAGCTTCAATGTTGAGCTCATGGGTGTTGAATGATGTTTGCTTGATTCCATCCCAAATTTCTTTAAAAGTTCCTTGATATATTTTGCTTGATTTATGAGCACTCCCTCTTTTCTTTGATCTATTTGTAATCCTAGGAAGAACTTGAGCTCTCCCATCATGCTCATTTCGAATTCACTACTCATATAATTTGAAAATTCCTCACACAAGGAGGCGTTAGTAGCACCGAAAATAATATCATCAACATAAATTTGAACTATTAACATTTCATCATTTTTATGCTTAATAAATAATGTGGTATCAACTTTTCCCATTACAAAATCATTTTCCAAAAGAAAAGAACTAAGCCTATCATACCATGCTCTAGGAGCTTGCTTAAGTCCATATAGTGCTTTAGTTAATCTGTACACATGATTGGGTAAATTAACATTTTCAAAACTGGGAGGTTGTTCAACATAAACTTCCTCCATAATGTACCCATTAAGAAAAGCACTTTTCACATCCATTTGATAAAGTATGAAATTTTTATGACATGCAAAAGCTAAGAGGATGCGTATGGCTTCAAGCCTAGCTACAGGAGCAAAGGTTTCATCATAGTCTATTCCTTCTTCTTGGTTGTAGCCTTGGGCCACTAGTCTAGCTTTATTTCTTACAACCAATCCGGACTCATCAAGTTTGTTTCTATAAACCCATTTTGTTCCAATTACACTTTGATGAGTAGGTCTAGGAACTAGATGCCACACTTTATTTCTTTCAAATTGATTTAATTCTTCTTGCATAGCTATAATCCAATTATGATCAGTTTCTGCTTCAAGAAGATTTTTAGGCTCAATTTGAGAAATAAAAGCAAAGTTATTACAATAATTCCTAAGTGAGTGTCTTGTGACCATCTTGGAGGGTCCTTCTATAATTAATTCTTTAGGGTGAGATCTCATAACTTTAGCATATTTAATTTCCTTAGGAAGAGAATGAGAGTCATCACCTTGAGTTTGTTGAGGAGGATCATCATTACCATTATGTTGCACTTGATCTTCAATTTGTGATTGATCATTGGAATCATCTAAGTGTAGATCATTTAACTGTTCGTCCACGTGATTCTCAGCATCATCATTTTTCTTCTTTCAATATCTTTGTTGCTAGCAGAAGATTGGTTAGATTCATCAAAATTTACATGTATGGATTCTTCAATTATCATGGTTCGTTTATTATAAACTCTATATGCTTTGCTAGAGGAAGAATATCCTAGAAAAATTCCAACATCGGATTTAGAATCAAATTTTCCAAGGTTATCCTTTGTGTTTAAAATAAAACATTTACAACCAAAAACTTTGAAAAAAGAAATATTCGGTTTTCTGCCCTTCCATAACTCATAAGGAGTTTTGTCAAGGCCTTTTCTCACTACCACTCTATTGATCACAAAACATGCGGTGTTGACCGCTTCGGCCCAAAAGTAATTTGGTAAGTGATGTTCTTTGAGCGTTGTTCTAGCCATTTCTTGCAATGACCTATTTTTGCGCTCAACAACCCCATTTTGTTGAGGTGTTCTTGCACAAGCAAATTGATGTTTTATGCCATATTGTATGCAAAAATCTTCAAAAAGGTGATTTTCAAATTCTCCCCCATGGTCACTTCTTATGCAAATAATGCTAGATTCTTTTTCCTTTTGAACTTGATTGCAAAACATTGTGAAATGTTTGAAAGTATCATTTTTATTTGCTAAAAAGAAAACCCATGTAAATCTGGAGTAATCATCAACTATTACAAATGCATAGCTTTTACCACCAAGGCTTGTGGTTCTAGATGGTCCAAATAAATCCATATGCAATAGTTGTAGGGGTTTTGAGGAGGAAAAATCATTTTTGGATTTGAAAGAACTTTTATGTTGTTTTCCAAGCTCACAATTTTCACAAACTTGATCTTTCACAAATTTTAGCTTTGGAAGACCTTTTACCAAGTCCTTATTGGAAATTTTGGAAATCAATTTCATGTGTGCATGACCTAATCTTCTATGCCAAAGCCAAGAATTGTTATCTAATGCACTTAAACATTTTTCATGATGCATGTCATGTTCAATGTCAAATAGATAAACATTTTGATCTCTATAACCTATGAATAGTGCATTATTTGATTTTTTATCAACAATTCTACAAATAGAGGCATCAAACTCAACTTCATAACCTTTATCACATAATTGGCTAATGCTTAATAGGTTATGCTTAAGGCCATGAACTAGTAAAACATTTTCAATTAAAGTAGTGGAACCGGTACCAACGTTTCCATATCCAAGGATTTCACCTTTACCATTATCACCAAATGTAACGGTTCCACCCTTTTTGATGCTAGTGAAAGAAGAAAGTTTTGAGTAGTCCCCCGTCATATGTCTTGAGCAACCACTATCGAGAAACCATTTTCCTTTAGTCTTTTTCTTCCTCACCTATCAAGAAGAATCATGTAGCTTTAGGTACCCACATTTTCTTGGGTCCTTGGAGGTTAGTCTTAGTTCCTTTTGGAACCCATGCATTCTTCACAATTTCTTTCTTATACATGCAATCATATATCTTATGTCCTTTCCTATTGCATGCATGACAAGTAACGTTTGCATTATCATGAGAGTATGAAGTAGATGCCTTAACAAAATGATTTTTCAAATATGTACCTTTGTTGTTAGGTCTATATCCCAAACCCTCTTTATTAAATAAACACCTTTGGGATCCAAGAAGAATATTTAGATTTTTCTCTCCTAAAGTAAATTTTGTTACAATATTGTTTAAATCCATAACATTCTTTTTCAATGATTCATTTTCTTCTTTAATGATATTACACTCACATGTAATAGAACTAGATGCTATGCTAGATATGTTCTTCCCAAGTTTCACATTTTCATTTCTTAAGCAAATTAATTTTTTTTCATATGTCTTATTTTTCTCTACAATTAAGACATTTTCATTAACTAACAATGTATGTTCCTTTTTTACTAGTTTATGTTTCTTTAACAATGAATCATATAAATCACGCAATTCATTAAATGAATCAATTAATTCATCATATTCGAGAGAGTCATGTACCTTTTCTTCTTCACTTTCGATGATAAGGTGGTTATCCTCAATTGCCATAAATGCAAGATTGTTTGTTTCATTTGCACTTTCTTCATCCGAGGAGCTTGAATCACTATCGCTCCAAGTAGCCTTCATTGCCTTCTTTTTACCTTTTCCTTTGAATCTTTTCAAAGGACAATCCATTGCTTTGTGACCCGGTTTCTTGCACTCAAAACAAGTGAGTTGTCCCTTCTTGTGTTTCCATGACTTTTCATCCTCATTTCTCATTTCTTTTCTGAATTTTCCTTTGATGAACTTTTTGTTTTTGAGGAATTTCTTGAAGTTTCTTGTTAGAAGGGCCATATCATCATCACTTTCTTCATCCTCACTTGACTCATCACTATCTTCTTTTATTGCATTTGATTTTAAGGCTAGATTCTTTCTTCCTCTTTTCTCTTCTTCTTCCTTTCTATCCATTTTTATCTCCATCTCATATTCTAGCAATTTCCCAACCAAATCATCCATCTTTAAAGTGTTCATGTCGTTTGCTTCTCTAATGGAGGAGGTGTAGCTTCTAAATTCCTTTGGGAGTGATCTTATGATTTTCTTCACTTGATCGGATTGCCCAATGATTTTTCCCAAAGCGCTCAAATGATTTATGATGATTGTGAATCTTGAAATCATGTGATCAATTTCTTCCCCGGATTCCATTTTGAAGTTGTCCAACTCGCACATGAACCGGTTGATCTTCGATTCTTTCACTTGGCTAGTGCCCTCGTTGATCATTTCCAATGACTTCCATAAATCATATGCGTTTCCACATTCCGGAAGCTTGCTTACTTGATCCCGATCAATGGCACATAGAAGTTGGTTGAGTGCCTTAGCATTTTGTGAGGCTATTTTTACATCCTCACTATCCCATTCCAAACTCGGCTTCGGAATCTCAATCCCATTGCTATCCCTTTTTGTTGGTCCTTTTGCACCTCGTGTGATGACCAAATAAGATTGCGGATCTACGGCAAGGAGATAATTTAGCATTCTCATCTTCCAATAATTGTAGTCCGTTCCGGTGTAAAACGGAGGTCTAGTCGTTGAAAATCCTTCGGCAAGGTTTGACGAGTTGCTTGTAGAACCCATGATCTATTCTCGGACGGTTAAGTCTTTTAGAGAAAACCTTGTGCTCTGATACCAATTGAAATTACCTACAAGCAATAACAAGTAATACTATACCCAAGAGGGGGGGTGAATTGGGTTATTAAAAAATAAATCGGAATTATGAATTTCGTCAATTTTATACTTCCAAGCTTTTATCAATAATTATAAATAACCTTAAAATAAAAATTGCATAATCTAAAAGATAAGGGAAGAGAGATACGACACCGAATTTATAGTGGTTCGGCCAATTCGATTGCCTACGTCCACTCTCTCTTCAAGCGCACTTGAAGGTTCCACTAGATTCAACAATCTTTACAACCAAGAGATTTTACTCTAAGGCTTCTCTTAAACCTTTTACACAAACTCCACCCTTGAGAGTAATCACCACTCACACAAGGGATTTCAATACAAGTTTTTCCGAAAAATAATTTTTTGTTTACAACACTATTTGAGAACTCACAAAAAGATTACAAAGATTGAATATAGTATGAGTTGCTCAAATATAACTAAGCTCACTAAGATGATTATGAAAGTGTGTGTATGAGCTTATGAATTTATGAGAATGAATTGGATCAAGAAGATTTTGTTATTTCTGTGTTTTTGCTCTCAAGAAAGATGAATTAAAGTGTTCTAATGTGAAAAAATGAAATAGGGTCATTTATATAGTGAAGGGAAATGATTTCCCAACATTTTTGTCCGAGACCGGCACGGAAACCGGTATGCCAGTCTGGCACCCAACGGTCATATTAACGTTCAAAAATATATCCGTTAGACCGGTATGGAAACCGGTATGGAGACCGGTATGAGTCTCCCTGGTTCCAGAGAGCATAAATCCTTCAGCGAGACCGGTTTACTAACCGGTAAGGAAACCGGCAAGTAGTGGCCCGGTTCCAGAGGGCCTCCAAAATGTTACCAAAACCAGCATATATACCGGTATATAAACCGGCAAGACACAGCCCGGTTCCAGTAAGCATTTCCCTTGTATATGGCCGGCATAAGGACCAGCAAGCAAACCGGCGAGGACCATGCCAGTTTCAGAAACAATTCAAAAACAGGGGAATGCACATGTATGATGATTTTTGAGTGTTCAAGGCCTTTTTCAAGTGATCCTAATGCATCTATATGGAGTTACATACTTAATGAGCTTAGATATGAAGATAAACAACTCATTTTACAAATGTAATTCTAAAGTGAAGGTCGAATGAGATTTTCTTCATAAGAGGTTCTTCTTTTGCATCCGTTGCTTTTTATTACCGATATGCTTCGACATATTTTTGGAATGACTTGCCATAGTGTGTTGAAGACTTACGAATGTTGCGTCATCAAAATCCAACTTGAAGTAAATGTCGCTAACAAAAATATCATCAACTATAGACTTCGATATCTCTATAAAAATCCAATAGTTAACAACTCATTATGATTTGTGATTCTATATTAACGACTTCAAAGGACTACAGATTCTCTCGAACTCTATAAAATCCTAGGTCATATTCTCTAGATCTATTCAAAATCCCCCCTCTCGAGTGATAGATTCTAAACATTCATCATCATAAATTGTGGCCAACAATCAAGAAGCATTAAACTCAAAAGAATATAAATAAATTAATAAAACTTTATAAAAAAAATTGATAAACACAATACAAGGTTCAAGCATTAGTTTACATCATTCTCCAGAATTAAGGAGTTTAATTCATGACAAAAGATAAAATCAATGATAAACAATTCATAAATCTAATGGAAATCATTAGAGTTCTAAGAAAGAAATAAGATGATAAAACCCGAATTGAATCTCTTCTTCCTCCGATGTCACAGCCTTTGTCTCCTCTTGTCGCTCTTCAATCCTCTCATTGGATCTCTAAAAATATTTGTTTCTGTGTTTTGTGCTGTGTATTAGCCTCTCATTTTATTCTGGATGAACTGTTATATTTATAATGGAGGCAGAGAGTCATTGGGTATCATTAGGGATATTGGAAACCCTAATTTCATGTTCCTGGAGCGCGCATGTCTTTTCCCCCGCAGCGCCGCAGCGATACTAATTGGCGCCACGGTGCCAATTTCTCTGGAAATTGTATGAGGAATTTGAGGTGCCGTGGCGCCTGGATTTTGCCTTGAAGATGGCACCGCCAGCGCCTGTGTTTAGTGTGTGGCGCCAAGGCGCCTTATTCTCTGGATTTAGTATGGAAATATGGCGCCATGGCGTCAGTCTTCTGCTCCTGATTTGCTCAAGGGCACCGTGGCCCTAGTCTTTGGAGCCGCGGCGCCAGTACAATTTCTCACTGATTTCTGCTTTTCGCGTTCTAGGCTCCTGTGTGCGTCCTATGCATCAGTATAGTCCCTAAATACTTGCAATTGTCCCAGGATCCATGTATTAATGCTCCTACAAATAAAACATGAAATAAACTATAAAAGACATTTAAATATCTCGAAATATAACAAAACAGTAAGCTAAAAATGCTGTAATAAGTGGGTATAAACCACACTTATCAAACACCCCCCAAACTTAAGGTTTTGCTAGTCCCGAGCAAATGATAAAATAAAAACTAAATTCAAATAAATAATTAAAAATAACTAAGCCACTTTCGTAGGGATCACGATTGCATTTAGCATATGCAACAAGCCTTTAAACCCATAGGCGGCCCTAGTGGACGAGTTATAGTCTCGTGAGGGCTTACAGCGACGACACCCACAAACGTCATTCACACACAATCATGCAAAAATATAAAAAAATAATAATAATAAAAATAACAAAAGATAGTCCTGATAGTTGCACATAAAATTTTCCTCAAAGAAAGCTTATAAATGAATTTAGAGAATCTTCAAAGTACGCAATTGCAACTCGAATCTAAATTCTTGAGTAAATCATCTAAGCTAGATTCATAGTGTGTGTGTGTGTGTAAAGGTTCATTCACAGCTCGACTCATAAGTAAGCCAACTTAATGATTTCGTTTAGAAATTAGAATTGATGGGTCAAACCAACTTAGATATCTCAATTATGCTCTGTAATTGCTTTATTTTATGCTCAGTATGGTATGATTTTTTTTTTCTTTTCTTGTCTCTTTTTGCTTTTCTCTTTTTGTACTTCTTTTTTTTTGGCAACTCACCTACCCTTTAAGGTATCATTTCTCCTCATGGTGGTCCTAATACTCGCCCATGGGTAGCTTCACGCTTATCGGTTATAGGTGTTTTATTTTCTTTCTTTAGAGACATTTTTCTTTTTAGCTATACCATACTTCATAACACTAGCAAATCAAGATAGATATCTAAGCAAACGGTCATTCATCGACATGCAATTTCTTCAACTAGTCACCTTGTCAACTGCCTAAGTTTTACTGCTAAAAACCTATTTTTAAGTGCTTACGAGTCTAACATAGATCAGTTATTCAAGGCATCAGATAAAAGTAAATCGGGCACTTATCGTTTCTAAAATTTCACTCATAAACAAACAATATCATCACATGATTTATGCTTTACTATCAAAGACTAAAACAATTTTTTTTCAATAAATTTAAGCAACTAAATAGCAAGTAAACAGCATACACACACACCCAAACTTAAAATTTGCATTGTCTTCAATGTAAGATAAAAATTTAAAGAACAAGAGTGAGGAACAACATTACCGTGCATGGAGTTGATCAGACTTTTGCTGGTTAGAATTTGGTTGCGTGGGCGTTGTGTGTCTCGTGCTACCTGCATAAATAACATGCAATTTAATAAATAGCATACAATAAAATAAAAATTAAAAATAAAGAAAATAATTATAAAATAAATGCAAGGGTTGCCTCCCCGCTAGCGCTAAGTTTAACGTCTTCAGCCAGACGCAACCACCCAAATGATGGTCATGGTAGCTTCTTCTTGTGTATCCACTGACTGTTTTGACATGAAAAAGATAACTTGGCAGGCTGAGGCAGTTTTATCCAAATACCCCTACTGTTGCTTGATTATGGAGGATGCAATCTGCCCAATCTGTGTTTCTAAGGACTTCATTGTGGCCTCTATATTTTCCATGTGTGTCTCAATATTATTTAGCCTTGACTCAGTCTTCTCGAATCTCATTGAAGTACTAGCAACAAACGTGCTCACGAAATCTTCTAATGAGGATTTCTGCTCAGCTCTTTGATAGTCAAAACCAGCTGCAAGGTATTCTCTGTGTTAGCATATGACATGTTTGGATGATAACGGTTAGGCACAAGATTTCCTCTATAGCTGTTGAAGTTCCGATTGTTCACATATTGGACTTGTTCAAAGTTCGGGTTTCCTTCTAAGAACTGCATATTTGTAGCGGCCGCTAATTCAATAGATGGTACCCTTGGATTTGTTAGGGCTACTACTTGAGTGGCTAAGGTAGAAATCTGAGCTGTAAGTGCCACAAGAGGGTCTACTTCATAAATTCCAGCCACTTTGGTTGCCGTAGCGCGTTCACTTGGCCACTAATAATGGTTAATGGCCATTTCTTCTAATAAATTATAGGCGTCCTCAGCTGATTTCTTAAATAGAGCTTCTCGAGCTGCTGTATCAACAACAGTTCTATTCTAACCATTCAACCCATTATAGAACAACTGAATCTGGACTCAATCTGCATAATCATGTTGTGGACATCTTCGTAGTAGATCCTTAAAGCGCTCTCATGCTTCTTACAAAGTCTCAGTTTCCAGCTGCTTAAATATACTGATTTCTACCCTCAATTGAGCTGATTTAGCTGGCGGAAAGAACCTTTCAAGAAATTTTGTGGCCATATCCTCCCATGTCATGATACTCCCCGTCTGTATTGATTGCAGTCAATCCCACACTTTATCCCGTAAAGAGAATGAGAATAAGGGTAGTCGGATGGCCTCTTTACTCACACCATTTATCTTTATAGTATCTGTGATCTCCAGGAACATCTTTAAGTGCAAGTTAGAATATTATACAACTGAACCCTCAAACTGATTCCTTTGTACCATGTTGATCAATGCAGGCTTTAACTCAAAATTGTTGGCGTTGATTGGTTGATGGGCAATCCCAGAATAGATATCATCAATGACTGGTTTGAAGTGATCTCTGATTGCCACCTGACGTGGGTTGTTCTCTATGTTTTCAGCTGCCATTGCTTCTCTTTCAATTTTTCTTTCTTTTTTTAGTCTTCTCGCATTTCTTTCTATTTCAGGATCGAACATGAGTGAGTCGAGACTTGTGGATTTTCGCATCCACTGAAGTACCAAAAGAAAAAAAATTTCAATAAACAAAATAAAAATAAACTAAAAATAAAAATAAAAATAAAAATCTAAATTAAAGTTAAAATTACTTGGTAGCAGTATTAATGTGAATTAAACAAACAATGCCCGGCAACGGCGCCAAAAACTTGTTGTGATATTTTTATATTGTACCGCAAGTGTACGGTGTCAAGTTTTAGTATGAATATTAGTTAAGAGTGTCGAACCCACAGGGATTGCGTTAACTCGCACTAAGTACTACAATTGATAATCCTAACTTTATTTAGACGACAAATAATAAATATTTTTAATAAATAATAAAATATAAAAATAATAAAATAGGAGGAACTAATACGATAGAGATTCTAGGTCCTGATTTCACCTAGCTGTCGCCTATGTATTATCCATGCCAATTAATCATTTGTTCAATTATATTATTTATAAGTCAAGACTCCAAAATTATTCACTCCCCCTCTTGAGTGCCGAGTGAAAATATCATCAACTATAGACTTCGATATCTCTATAAAAATCCAATAGTTAACAACTCATTACGATTTGTGATTCTATATTAACGACTTTAAAGGACTACAGATTCTCTCGAACTCTATAAAATCCTAGGTCATATTTTCTATATCTATTCAAAATCCCCCCTCTCGAGTGATAGATTCTAAACATTCATCATCATAAATTGTGGCCAACAATCAAGAAGCATTAAACTCAAAAGAATATAAATAAATTAATAAAACTTCATAACAAAATTGATAAATACAACACAAGGTTCAAGCATTAGTTTACATCATTCTCCAGAATTAAGGAGTTTAATTCATGACAAAAGATAAAATCAATGATAAACAATTCATGAATCTAATGGAAATCATTAGAGTTCTAAGAAAGAAATAAGATGATAAAACTCGAATTGAATCTCTTCCTCCTCGGATGTCACAGCCTTTGTCTCCTCTTGTCGCTCTTCAATCCTCTCCTTGGATCTCTAAAAATATTTGTTTCTGTGTTTTGTGCTGTGTATTAGCCTCATCTTTTATTCTGGATGAACTGTTATATTTACAGTGGACGCAGGAAGTCATTGGGTATCATTAGGGATATTAGAAACCCTAATTTCACATTCCTGGAGCGCGCATGTCTTTTCCCGCAGTGTCGCAGTGCTACTAATTGGCGCCACGGTGCCAATTTCTCTGGAAATATTATGAGGAATTTGAGGCGCCGCGGCGCCTGGATTTTGCCTTGAAGATGGCGCCGCGGCTCCTGTGTTTAGTGTGTGGCACCAAAGCGCCTTATTCTCTGGATTTAGTATGGAAATATGGTGCCATGGCGCCAGTCTTCTGCTCCTGATTTGCTCAAGGGCGCCGTGGCCCTAATCTTTGGAGCCGCGGTGCCAGTACAATTTCTCACTGATTCCTGCTTTTCGCGTTCTAGGCTCCTGTGTGCGTCCTATGCATCAGTATAGTCCCTAAACACTTACAATTGTCCCAGGATCCATGTATTAATGCTCCTACAAATAAAACATGAAATAAACTATAAAAGACATTTAAATATCTCGAACAGTAAGCTAAAAATGCTGTAATAAGTAGGTATAAACCACACTTATCAATATAATTTGATTAACTCCACCAAGACCCAGTGCATCGTACATGCAACATGAAGGACTGGGGCTTCATATCTCAGCTTGCTTGTAAGCAATAATAGGTTAAAAAAAGGGATCAATTTACAATTAAGTCAATATTGGATCAAATTATTGACTCTAGAATAAGTGAATCAACAGTAATCAATAAGTCTACAAAAGACAAATCACACAACGATCAACCGTATAATCTTGTTTAAGTGATATATTAAGAATGCACTTGTTGTTCTATTAGACAGTAGTACCAAATAATACAAGTCCTTGAATTTATGACTAAGATTTCTTATAATAAGTGAAAAAAGGAAAATTCCCAGAAGACAATGGGGGTATGGTGTAACCACTTAAATATCTGCCCACTTATGCTTTTATCGCCTTGTTGGCAGAATTTCCTTAAATACTTTCTCCATATAATATCTTAGACGTTCAATCTTAGTGTTACACTTCAATTCACAAATATAATAATATTTCAAATACATAAAATATGTAAGTATATAAATCGATTAAGTTTGGATGGAATTACTTGTATATTACTACACTTTTAACTCTCAACCAATTATGCAATAAACAATTAACAAGTAATTTTTCAACTTTATCAGAATAAAGACTAGGTATATGCTTGTGATAATTGAATCTCCTAATATCAACTTAAACCTATACTATCAAGTTTACAAAATTCAGTATATGATTTTACTAAGTTAATATTACTACATATATTCTACAATGCCAATTATATATATATAACATGTATATCATACAATAATATAGATTAATATAAATTTATGTTTTTATTTTTAAATCTGTACCTTTCAGTGTTAGTGTCACGTTCGTTCAGCCATTCAAACGAAACTTTCCAGTGAGTTCACATTCGTGCAGCGTTTGAAGACATGTTCGAACGAAACTTTCCAGAGGAATTGCGTTCGAGTTGTGTTTGAAGACGCGTTCAAACGTTACTTTCCAGAAATGGCATTCGAGTTGTGTTTGAATACGGGGTTTGAACACAAAATAAAATTTTCTATCTACTCATTCGTCGGGCGTTCGAACGCCCATGCCTATTTTTCATGCACATCATACATTTTCCAGGAAGAAGACAATTAAAACATTTAAAATTTGATTTAACAATACATAGAAAGTAATAATTTCTTAAGATTGTGGTCTAATATGTGTTATTAAATAAGTTTAACATGAAAATTTATCCCTAAGATACCCTGACAGGATATAAACAATAGAAACTTAAAAAAATTGGAAAAAGGTTGAAGATGATGAAAAAATTTGATTCAAGTCGATTTGCCTCTGTCCTTAAGAATTTATTAGTCTCGTCTCGGTGCTCTATGGATGTCTTGTGGCTAACGTTCTCCCATGATTACTTGGTTACTTCTTGTAGAAGGGATACTCCTTTCTCCAAGAACTTAAACTTAATGAAAAATGGTGGAGACTCTTTTGACTATGAAAACTTAAGACCATCTAATATGCCTAAGACTTGTAGAGAATGTATAGAAAAAATGAAATGAAATGAAATGAAAAAACCAAGTCTTTATTTATAGACATGGACGGTTACGTTTGAAAAGGTACTCTTATATCAACAAAGGCAATTCCTTAAGGGTTATCCTCTTTGGAATTATTTCATCCTAATGGGTATGTTCTTTTCTCTTATAGGACATATCATTCCCTTTAAAATTCAAAGGTTTAATTTTTCACTTAAAGATTACATCATTTAAATTTCTATATATACTCTTATACACTATTTTATAAAAAATTTTCCTAAGGTGCCAACATCAAAGTCGTCCAATAAAACAAATGTTAAATAAGTACGATTTTCCAAAAAATTTAATTCATCAAATTGATGATAGTGAAGATGCTATCTTTTGTTTGGAAATGTGAAAAAACACCATCTTAATTGTCAGGAAAGAAGGAGCAGTCAGGACGATTGCCATGCTTTGCAGTCGATCACACGACCTAGCAGTGGCCACCCACGACCTAGCAGTTAGGCCACAACCACCCACGATCTGGCAATTTTCACACAGAACTCAGCAGTTAGAAGCATGACCCAGCAGTTACAAGAACTCAGCAAGATCCAGTGGTAACCAGCATGAAACGTAGGAAGTTGTGGACCGAAAAAAGCGAAACCGAAAAAAGAGAAACCGTCCAAGCGGTTAACAGAGGCTCACTATAAAAAGCTCAAATATAGGAAGAAGAAAAGATAGAAAAATGAAGACTCAAAATGAGCATTTTATTTTAATTTCTTAGCTTTGTAACCGTAGGACTGTAATTTGTGTGATTGTGCCCCTTGGAGGCTTATTCACTTAATCAAACACCCATTGCTGGGACTTTGTCTCATGAGGTTTGAACCTTCCACGCTCTTTGATGAAAAATTATGCAAACAATTTTTGGCGACCACAATGAGAGAATTGGTGGAATAAAATGGAAATGCCTCCGAAAATAAACACTCAAACTGGCTCAAGTACGGAGGAACGGGGACAAAAAGGTCAGGCAGAATCGTCCAACAAAACTCTCAAGGGGTTGATTCGAAAAATGATAACGGACAATGCTAGGCAATAGGACGAATACTTAAGTCAGGCTCTATGGGATTATAGGACGTCACCTCGAACGAGTACCTCAGTCACGCCATTTCAATAGTATATGGTCAACATGCCGTATTACCAGTTGAAGTCAATATTAAATCCACCAGGGTGGCATTGCAAAAAGAATTGACAATGGAAGATTACAGCAAGGCAATGATCCAAAATTTATTAAAATTGGACGATGTCAAATACGATGTCATCAATCTTTTAGAAGCGTAGAAGACAAAGATGGCCAAGAGGTATAATCAGAAAGTCGTGGCTAAATCGTTCAGAAAAGGCGAAATAGTATGGAAGACTATACTACCACTAGGTGCCAAAAATTCGGCACATGGCAAATGGTTGCCTAATTGGGAAGGTCTGTTTGAGATAGAAAATGTGTTGCCAAACGGGCCTACCATTTGAAAAATTTGAACGGAGAAATGCATGTCAGAGAGATAAACGGCAAGTACTTGAAAAAGTATGTGCCTTTATTATGGGAACACGAGAATATAATGTCTTATGCGTAGCAATAAAGATGAAACGAAACAAGTAGGTAAAAAAAATCCCATGATTTCATTAATGTCCCAAAATTACAAACAAAAGGACGAGTGCAACGTCCTAACAATACACATATTTATTTACTGGCCGAAGGTCGCTAAAGCTCGTCAGGCGAATCCCTCAGGAGTGAGAACATGTCCCTCAAATTGTTCCATTCTTTTTGCATCTCCAAGTCGGCCGTCACCAAATCAGCCAAGCCCCGCTCAAAAATCAACTTTAGCCAAATCTTTGAAGTCGGTCATTATGGCAATCGACTCAGCTACCTGAGAGGCCATACCCTTTTCTTGGCCTCTTTCCTCATACGACTTTCCTCTATAAGGCGTTGGATCTCATGTAATTATTATAGGAAGTTTAATTAAATGGTTATTGATCAGCCTCGGAAGTTTCTGTAAGAATCTGTGAAATGAGCTTGTGTCCAATCTGTTTTGACAAGACCACCTCTTATAGCCCAATCATTAGCATTCCAAAAAGATGAGTATATTTTCATTACCTGATTCCTTGGGAATGGGATCCCAAATTGACTCCGAGTTCGAGTTTAGAAACCTTGAAGGTAAATCACATATTTGACACTTCTTAATATATTTTTATAAAATGTGTCCATTATTACTTGTATTAAATTAAGGGCTTTGGTGGGTATAAAGAGAGCATTTATTGATCCACTTGTAGTTTTAAATATGAAGACTCGGTTGGTTCCTCACTATTCTGCAATTGTTTGGAACGGGGAACCGGAATTTAATCGGACGGTTTCGATTTTATTTTATTTTTTTTTAATAATGTTTTTTTTTAAAAGAAATTAAAACGGTTCCACCGTAGAACCGATAAAACCGAACGGTTCTAACAGTTCAGATTTGAACTATTGGAACCGTCCGATTCCGTTTAGTTCAGTTAGGGGAAATCCTAATCGAACCGAATAAATCTAGTTCCGATTCTAGAATCGAAACCTTTAAGAATGAAACTATCGGGTTCGATTCCGATTCGATTCCGATTTCGAACCGAAACTGTGGTCGGATCTAGCTATGATCACTTGCTAACTTGATACCATATTAGTTCAACTACTTGACCCAAATCAATATTAAAGACTAAACCCCAGTAGTGCAAAGGCTTAAAACAGAGTTAATTAATTAACAAAAAAAAATAAAGGCAACGTGAATTTTTTTTCAATAATAATGACAATGTGAAGGTACTCGATGAAAGCCATGGTATAATTCCTTCAGTTTTGTTCAATCCTGTGTTAAATTACACTAATAACTTTTGTCAACGTCTTGAGAGTTGCTAGAAGATTTCCAGGGACATGATTCATTTTTAAATATATAAATGCAAATACTTTTATTGACTTCTACATAATGCATATGAAAGGAAAAAAAATTATTTGAAAATTACATACAAGATAATGCAGCTACATGCAACCAAGACAGAATCTTGTGGGAATAATATTGTCCAAAACAAAATAGTAACAGGAGGTCATCCACATCTCAATAAGATAAAACCATCTGCGTCGCCAATAAGGATTCACCCATAAGACTCCAATGATTCCCAATATCACAATTACATAAGATACTATAAAAGTGATATAGAAATAATCCATGTCAATTAAACATTCATCTTCTTCATTGCCAGCTGAAGCTTCTGGTACCCCTGATGGCGATGATCCATTTTCATTACAACTTTTGAGTACTGGCGGTCCACAAAGAAAAGGATTTCCTTGGTAACTGCTCTCATTAAATGTTGCAAATTGTGCAGTCCAATCTGGGATCTTGCCTGATAAATTATTGTGTGCTACACTGAAAACAGACAAAGAATTAAGCTCCACAAGCTGAGCAGGGATTTTCCCATTCAAGTTGTTGTAGGAAAGATCTAAGCTTTCAACTTGCTTCAAGGTCGAAAATGTCACTGGGATTATTCCTGTCAATTTGTTGTGGGACAAATTCAATGTATGGATGTTGGTTAGTTCACCGATTTGAGGAGGAATCTCACCTGTCAATTTATTACAAGATAGATCAATCCCATACATACCGTTGAGAGGTTTTCCCTTATAAGAGTATGATATTTCTTTTGTTGTGAATGTTATAGTTTCCTCCTTTCCTATTGAAATCCCATTGTCAATAGATGGAATAGGTTGAGGAATATAAGTCAAAGCTGAAGCATCATAATAGCCTTCGTGAAGTGAAGTATGATCTAAACATGGAGGAATTCGACCAGAAAAATTATTATGAGAAAGATCTAACAACCGTAATTGTTTCAACTGGCACAATCGATCTGGCACTTCACCTTCAAGATTATTATTAGCCAAAATGAAGTACCTCAATTGAGTAAGCTTTTCAATCCAAGGTGGAATGTTACCATTCAAGCGATTATAGCTAAGATCTAATGTCACCAGAGAAGAGCTATTATAGAATGTACCATCTTTCAGTAGTCCTTGTAACTTGTTTTTGGACAAATGAACTTGCTTGAGCGAGAAAAGACCGAAACAAGATGGTAAACTCCCTGATATATTGTTCTCTGAAAGGACCAAAATTTGAAGAAACTGGAGCTGACAAAACTCTATTGGAATTGGACCTTCAAGACGATTGTTTGGCATAATAATATCTTCTAACAATGAAAGGTTACCCAACCATGTAGGAATCTTACCAAAGAAATTGTTATCACTTAGATACAATCCTCCTAAAAATGAGCACTTAGACAGACTTTCATGGATCTCTCCAGTGAAGTTATTGCCATCCAGTTGCAACCTCCTCAAATATGTCAAATCAAAATTTTTAGAGAATATATGACCTTGCAAACTATTGTTTGATAAGACAAGAATCTTCAAATTGAAGCAACTCATGGTCAAGTGCTCAGGGATTTCACCAGTCAATTGATTGTTAGACAAATCGAGAATTAACAAGGACTTCATATCACCGATTGAAAAGGGAATGCTACCGTTGAATGCATTTCTAGAGAGGTTTAGATATTCCAGGTTTGGCAGATATGCTCCGATTTCTGCGAGAATGTTTCCTTGGAAGAGATTGTTGGAAATATCTAATCTTACCAACTGCTTGTGAGAATGAATTGGCATATGAAAAGGTCCTGAAAGAGAATTACTAGACAGATTAAGTTCTTGTAAATTTGTGTTATTTTCTAACAACCAATTTGGAAATTCTCCAGACAAATTAACCCCTGATATAAAAATATGTTCCAATTCATGCTGATGGTAAAAGAATTTGGGAAACGCTCCACATATACCATAACCAAACAGTTCAATGGTATTTAACTGAAATTTTGGAGTCAAAGAATGCGACTCGGTTTCTGCATATAATTCATTGCTTCCACCTTCGAAAAACTTGAGTTTTGAGAAATTGAAAAATGGTTCGAATGAAATTGGGATGCGAAACTGATTATTTGAAAGTGAGAGCCATTCGATGGAGGTGAGATGCATGAGGGGAGATGATGAGATATTTCCAGTAAGTTGATTGAAACAGACATCTAATACTCGAAGGGATGTCATATTTGTTAAGCACCAAGGCAAGTTACCCCTTAAATCATTATGGTCAATGTATAACTCTTGCAGATGCACCAATTCACATAAACCTGAAAAATAATCCATCGATCATTTAGTATATAACACACATTAAATATTTCAATTTTTGAAGACGATATTTTTATTTAATTGTGAATTAATATATAGATTGAGAGGAGAGAGATGAATAGTCCAATTCCAAATATTCCCAGTTGGTGAAATTGTTACCGAAAATAATTGTAAAAATTATTTACTTACCAAGAGCAGTGGCTACTGTAAAATTGTTATAACTGAGGTAAAGTGCGTTGAGGGATGGGAATGATCCCAGTGATTGTAACAACTCCCTTGCATCTCTAATTTTATTTCGCGACAGATCAAGAGAACGCAACTTCCTCAAAACTTTGTAAGCTGTCAAAATTCATTATTTAAATTTAGAGATAAAAGTGCTTAATTTCATTCCAAATTTTGCTTTCATTATTATTTGAGAAAATGACATTCAACTATCTTATAGATTATTATAATGATCATTTATTATATACAGTTTTGAAAATACAAACTTTAGTTCATGCCGTCAATATTTTACATTAATTTTAAGTCATTTTTAATCCGATTAATACTAAAGGATTTGAATATCCTAAAAACTGTTCAAATATAATAAAAATTTATTTCAAAATTGTATGAAAATTGACTCGGTTAACAAAAAAATATTTATCAATGTGGACTAAAGCTTGTATTTTCTAAATTAAACTACAATGACTAAAGTTTGTATTTCTAAAACTATAAGAATTAAAGTTTTATTATAACAATAAGTAGGATAGTAGAGTGTCATTTTCCATTATTATAAATAATTACCTTTAGGAACCACTAGATTGTCAATTTCATTGGAGCTCAGATCCAACTCCTCTAAGTTGCTCAAGGAATCCAAATCTGCTTAAAACAGAGTTTATTAATTTCGTTATTTAAAACAAATTAAACATGAGACTTTTATCTTAATTGACCACATAAGTAGCCTTACCTTGAATATCAAAACTTCCTTTGAATCCATTAGCGCTTAGATATAATGTTGTTAATGAAGGAAGACCAGTTAGAGAAAAATTAAGGTTGATGTTGTTACCACTTAAATCAAGATACACTAATTTACTCAAACCTGCAAATAAATATGGTGACAATTATTTGATCAGTGACATTATTTATTTACAATATTATGTTGAGAATTTTAATTATATTGAAGTGACTATCAATTTCAAATATATATATAATATATATATATATATATATAATATATATAACCAAACATATTTTCTAGTTTTGATCAAAAGAAACAATTGAAATTTGCTCAACACAAATTTAAAAGTTTAAATATTCCAGCTAATCACCATCATTTTAGTGTGATAAAAAAAATATATATATATATATTCGGTGATGAATATGCCCGTAAAATTTTAGGCATTTTTATTTTGAATATTAGTACAAATTTGTCAAGCTTATTGTCACTCATGTTCAGCAATTCTGCAAAGAGTTTAAATTGAGTATATATTTATTGAAGAAAAAAATAAGTCATTTTTAATCCAATTAATACTAATTAAAAGATTTGAATATCCTAAAAACTGTTCAAATATAATAAAAATTTATTTCAAAATTGTATGAAAATTGACTCGGTTAACAAAAAAATATTTATCAATGTGGACTAAAGCTTGTATTTTCTAAATTAAACTACAATGACTAAAGTTTGTATTTCTAAAACTATAAGAATTAAAGTTTTATTATAACAATAAGTAGGATAGTAGAGTGTCATTTTCCATTATTAAAAATAATTACCTTTAGGAACCACTAGATTGTCAATTTCATTGGAGCTCAGATCCAACTCCTCTAAGTTGCTCAAGGAATCCAAATCTGCTTAAAACAGAGTTTATTAATTTCGTTATTTAAAACAAATTAAACATGAGACTTTTATCTTAATTGACCACAGAAGTAGGCTTACATTGAAAATCAAAACTTCCTTTGAATCCATTAGCTCTTAGATATAATGTTGTTAATGAAGGAAGATCAGGTAGAGAAAATTTAAGGTTGATGTTGTTACTACTTAAATCGAGATACTTTAATTTACTCAAACCTGCAAATAAATATGGTGACAATCATTTGATCAGTGACACTATTTATTTACAATATGATCTTGAGAATTTTAATTATAGTGAAGTAACTATCAATTTCAAAATATATATACAACCAAACATATTTTCTAGTTTTGATCAAAAGAAACAATTGAAATTCCTCTGTTTGCAGTTGCACAACACAAATTTAAAAGTTTAAATATTCCAGCTAACCATCATCATTTTAGTGTGATAAAAAAAAATATTCGGTGATGAATATGCCCGCAAAAGTTTGTCACATTTTTATTTTTGAATATTAGTACAAATTTGTCAAGTTTATTGTCACTCATGTTCAGCAATTCTAAATTGCTCAAGATATACCATTCTGCAAAGAGTTTAAATTGAGTTATACATTTATTGAAGAAAAAAATAAGTCATTTTTAATCCAATTAATACTAATTAAAGGATTTGAATATCCCAAAAACTATCCATATATAATAAAAATTTATTTTAAAATTATATGAAAAGTGACTCAATTAACAAGAAATATTTATCAGTGGCGACTAAAGCTTGTATTTTCTAAATTAAACTACAAGGACTAAATATTTCAAAACATAAAATATCCTAATTGAAGCAAATTAAAGTCTAATTAATGTTGCTTCCAGGTAAACAAAGATGCATGGGAGTGAGAAGTGGGTGAAGCTTAATTATTTAATTATTACCTTTAACATCAATATTTCCTTTCAAGCTATTATTGCTTAAACTCAATGTTCTTAAAGATGAAAGACCACCGAGAGATGGTAAGATGCTGTTGTTGAAGTAGTTATACCCTAAATAAAGAGATGTCAAGTTGGTCAACCCAGATAGCTTCTCTAGACCTGCAATAAAATCTCATTAATTAATTTGACAAAATCGGAACTGAGTATCATTAGATAATAATTGCCTTTAAAATAAAGGGGGCGTACCTTCATTCTCAACACAACCGGCTATATTATTGTAATATAAATCGAGATACTCAAGTTGTTGAAAGGGAGTAAACAAAGAAGCATTCAGATACCATTTCTTTGTTGATTCCCTCGTCCATAAAAGATTTAGTGATATGACTCTGCCAGTGGTGTTGCTGCACTCAACACTATCCCACTGACAACAATCTGAATAATAATTCTTATCATCATCATCATCTACCCAGTCTCTAAGAAAGTAAGGAGTATCGAAGAAATGTTTAAGATGCAAGAGAGCAGATCTCTCTTGCTCTAAACATCCCTCACCACTACTACTACTTTGTATTATTATTATTATTAACATCTCATCATCAACCTTTGCAGCAGAAGCAGAAGAGCACGAAGCCACCACCCATTATTTATTATATCTTAATTAATATCACTCTTTCTTAATTTCTCTTTTATTTTCTGCGCACCCCAACTTATGTATTTATACACCAAAACCCACTTATGTGAACTACCACAAATGCAATCACTGACATCATTTCATTGAATCAAATCTATAATTATTATTTAAAATAATTTATATATTTAATAATGTAACATCTAAATTTACATACGAATAATATAAATGATTTAAACTACAAAATAAGAAAATTCCAAATTTATTTTTTCCTTCATTCAACATCATAGATAATTCATATTCAATTAAGTCATCCGAGAAATAATTTTCTTTGTTCCCTTCTATGAACTCGTCTTCAAAAATATTAGATAATTAATTTCATGATAATTTTCTCCACTCAAGTGAAATTATTAATTTGGAGGAGTAAAATTCTATTGCGTGATTTATAAGCATTCTCAGCATTATTCATTTAAACATTTCACTAAATTTGGAAAACCAACGTAATTTTTTTTTCATAAAATTATGATTTTTTAAGAGGCTAATTTCATAAATTTATCAAAAACTTTATTTTTTGTTCTTTGAGTTTAAGCAAGTCCGGTTATAATAATCCACAAAAAAAAATTTAGTTGACTTATCTTTTAAAATAAAAGTACAAGGTCATTTATTAAGTCTTACAAAATATTTTTAATTGGGATTTGAGTAAAGTAGGGATGCAATATAAGATAAGATACTTATTTATTTATTTTTTTTTTTTTAAAAAAATCCTGTTATAATTAATGCACAGAGAGTACCTTAATTTTAAACTTTTTTTTGGGTGTTAAACATTATCTAAATGGATTTAAAATCTAATATGTGACAACATTAATGCATGAAGATTGTGATGTCATATATCTAATATAATGAGATTATTTAAATAGATAATTATCGAATATCATAAAATTTAATTAAGAAGACTTGCAATAAGAATATTCAATCAAATACTTTAAAAATTTTTATTGACTAAGAAACTGATGATTTAGATTGGTCCCCGAAATTAAAAAAAGTTATATAAAGTCATAAATTCATGGGCTAATATTTTTGGAAAAATTCTTCATCAAGGTGTAAAACGAAAGTTATTTCCATGACTTCAAATATTTGTGGAATCATTAATTAGATCTCATCTTATCTCTTTAATTTATTTTATACAACGATTTTAATAAGTTTCGTTACTTTTGAGGAGAAATAACTTATTGTGATAAAATTAAGGACCATATAAAATTAAATGATTTAATATTCTTATTGTTAATGAAAACGGTAATTGCGAAAACATTTAGAATTGTTAGACAAAAGACTAGCAATACCATAAGGAGGAAAAATCCACCAAATAAATTCAGAATAATTTAGGCATCAGATTCTCTTATTCTTTGTTCTTCATTTCTTCTTTCTCTTTCCTTATAAAAGTTAAAATTAAAATTAATTTCTTTATCAAAATTAACACGTTAAAAGTTAGCTATTGATTTAAGCGAATCTGATAATAGATACTCCAATTCAAAATAATAAATTTTTTTAATATGATTACATTTTGATAATACTTGTTTTTTAAATTTTGAGTATTTATCATTTAATTTGCTTATATCAATGGATAGACTTTGATGTTCAGATTTGTGTCAAAAAAATTATATTAAAATATCCCCTATTTTTTTTTAAAAAAAATTGTGATCAAATTCACTCTAATATAATCATCAAAACTACCTAGTCTAAAAGTTATAAATTTACAACTGATAAAGGAATGTTGATGATGATAATAAAACTAGATATAGACTGATAAATTCTGTATATAAAAAAATCTTAATACCTGTAGCAAATAAAATAGTATGGATAACAATTGATATATAGCCTGTGTAACTTATAATTGCATTAAAACCAATGCGGTAACAAAGTTGTTGAAGAAACACTTTGCTGCTCTTTCCATATCCTACTATTTTTACCACAAATTTTCTAATCAATACAAAATAAAATTTATACGAGATTTGAAACAAAAAATAAAATAATTTTTCTTCGTTTCTTTAAAAAGGCATCTGTCCCCAAAAACAAACATAATACCAATCATATACGTGTTTACTGGGGCAGATTAGCTGGCAATTAAGATGATGTTTCATTTTCCTTATAAAATATGACATCTTCACAATCATCATTTTCATGATAGCAAATTAAAAAGAAAATTCATTTGGAAGGTCATTTTTTTCCACATTTGATTTATTGGAGGACTTTGAAATTTGAAATAAGGGCAATCCATATTAACACAAATGCCATTAATTGATTGAATTATTTAAAACATAATAATAATTAAAAGTAAAAAAAAAAAAAAAAAAAAAAAAAAAAAAAAAAAAAAAAAAAAATCTATTGATATGATTAGTTGAAAAATTAAGTATAAGTTATAAAATATTAGAGAATAAAATACCATAAAAACTGTAGATTTTATTAATTGAAATAATAATAATCTTGTAGGAGTTGCTTTCTATTTATAAATAGTGATAGTGCTAAATATAAAGAATCACGGTATAATAGAAAGACTATTAAAATAGAGTGGCCACACATTCAAATATTATTATTATTATTATTATTATTATTATTATTATTATTATATTATTATTATTATTATATATTATAAATATTTGATTCAATCTGTGAGTTCCATTTTTATTGGCATGTGTCCGTGACAAAACAAGTTCAATTGAGTTTGTAATTTATCATGAATATCTTTGTGCAAATTGGACTGGTTTTGGCTGTTGTGCATCAGACATGCGTTCGTGGTGCGTTCGTTGCAGTGTTCGAACCAGGGAGTTGGTGCTGCGTTGTAATTGGGTTCGAACGTGTGGCTTTAGTGGCACGTTCTTTATTGGGTTCGAACGGGAATTCCAGAGAGCAAATATTCGAGTCACATTCTTGTTGGGGTTCGAACGAGATCATTCAGAGAGCTCACGTTCGTTGTGCGTTCGAGTGGCGTTCGAACGAGTCCTTCACAGAAAGGGCCGTTCGTGTTGCGTTCGAGTAACCGTTCGAACGCGACTGCGATCTGAACGCGTTTTTGGCCTGCAAAACCTAGCTTTTCCCATACCTGTAAATATAACACTTAGCCGCCATTCCCTGGGTTGAAAAGAGCTGAAACACTTTTCTCTTGAGCCAAATCTCTCAAAGCTTTCAACTTCTTTTGATTTCACCTTGAAGACTCTGAATCTCCTGTCTTCTTGTGAATGGTGAAATCCATTCTTTGTTAAACCTTCAACACCAACTTAACCCAATCCCTAATCCTTTAGAGTTCTTTAGGAGGAGTTTTGTAGTCGGAGTTCCGGCGTCATTGGTGATATAATCTGCTAAGAGACTTCAGAAGTTCTGAAGAAAACTGTGGGTCGCGGCTTAAGGAGTTGCCTTGAGTTCTTGCAGTATTGAGGTACTTGAGTCGGTAGAGTTGCCACCATAGGATTGACCATCGCTGTAAGTTTTTCTCTATATAGTGGATTCGGGTGGTAGCCTATACCCGGAGTGGTTTT
>SKCR01016243.1:0-42625 GCA_019454045.1 Zanthoxylum bungeanum
ATCTAAACCCTGAATAACTAAAATGACCCATTTACCCTTTCTTATTTCCTATTATGCCCATTGGGTCCTAACACAATCGTCTGGTTAGAAGACGGGCGGCATTGCTTGAGGGTGTCAGTAGGGACAGGACTAGAGATTTACCAAAAACCCAGCTAACCTATGTCAATAGTTCGGTTCAACTCTTTTCTACTTCTATGAGGAAATGCTGAACTGATTGATTTCCAATAATTAAAATAAAGTATGGATAGATGGTGCTAAAACATGTCTAAAGCTAGGTCAAAAGTTTACAAAATTGAGAATCTTCTACTTTTGAACTTTGCTTTAAAGTGGTGATATTCTGTGGTGATTTGGAACAAAAGTATGAATAGAGTTGGGACTTGGGACTTGGGACTATTCCTTGAAATTTTGAAGATGCTGATGATAATATTTTTTTAAAGTGTTATAGTATTAAGAATTTAGGATTTTTTGACTTTATAGTCAATTTAGTATCATCTAAATAGACTAAATTGAAAATTCTGGTGTATGATACGCCACCATCTGGTAGCCGGGATGCATGCATTTTGAAATTTAGATGATTAGCGGCCATGGCTAAAGTCAACACGTCAAGGCATCCTTGATTCAAATGAAATCTGTTGGCTATATTTTTTCTATATGATAATGGTCAATCTATTTGATCCCCGTACATTAGTTCAGTTCACTTGAGATTCCTGGCAATTGTAGATTCTACTTTTTCTGTTGCTGAAATTTTAAGGACAAGGCCTTTTGCCCGCTAACCATTACATGCCTCCATCCATTATTATTTTTGGCTATTCAGCACTAAATCTGGTCTATATTAAACTTGAAAACATGGATGAATTCATTATTACGCCACTTTATTGTCGATCTTTACTGTTCCATTACATTTCTGGTAGTGCTTTAGTAACTCTTGTCAGATTATTGCTGCATGTGACTTGTTTAAGTTCTCCTCCCTACATCATTTGCAGTTCCTGTTTGTTTATGTGCCTTGGAAAAACTGTATAATTGTTGCTCAGTTTTGAGCCGAAGGGCTATCAAGTACCATCTTTGATACTTTAAGCTTCTGCTTCTGGTACAATTTAAAGATGTTGAACAGCTAATGGTTCAGGTCTTTTTTTTTTTTTTTTTTTTGCAGGTTCAATTGTTTTCATTTTAAGTCGTAATTTTATTGAGTTCTGTATCTTGGGTACAGATAACTTTCCAAGGACTCTGATGATGTATTTATCAAACACACCTTCTTCGCTTCCCAATTACTTTCCTACTATCCTATGTAATTCTCACCAATTCAACAGGACTGTCGTAAACGACAACTTGTTATATGTAGCCTGTGAGAAGCTCCCAAAGGAGAATTGCACACTTAATTCCACTGAGTTTGATGCTATGATTCAAAGTGGAGCAATCTTCGCCTCACAAATCCGGTTTGATGATCCTGTGCTTGACCGCATTGACAAAGAAATTCTGAATCGCAGCCCTGGCAATTTTGTACCTGGGGGGTGGTGCTTAGGTGAGCCTGGAAATAACGCGTGCTCTATTTGGGGTGATGCAGATATTTTGAGGCCTGGTCCAGGGTCAAGACGACTTGAAAATCGTCTCATTGAATTGCTTTCGGATGGTAAATTTCCATCTCAGCGCTGCATACTTGAATGATGCTTATCCCCTTGGGAGTAACTGAGAGAAAAGAGAAAGTGAAGGAAAAAAGAAAGGAAAGGAAGAAAAACATTGGCCAGTTTGAGCTTTCTTTCACCATTTCAAACAGTTTTGGAAAGTAAACATCCACTGCCCATTCTAACAGCACTGAATTTTTGCTCATTCCAGGTAAAGTAACATAAAAACCTCAGGGTTTTTCTGCTCATATAATGGTGTATCCTTGGTACTTGGTGTTACAATTATATGATGTGCTTTTTGCGTTTCATGTTCTTGGAATTTTGTGGGACGTGGATATATATTGCATACGAGTGATGGTTAATTTCGCATACATGAATCACAGTTTTGGCTTTCCTATTTCATTCATACATTCATACATACATACATACATAAATACATACACATACATATATATATATACATATACATACATATATATATACATATACATACATATATATATATATATGCCGTACAAAGGGGTTTTTGTAGTGTTGTCTTTCCGAAATCATTATTTGAAGACTTGTTAAAATGCAAGTAGAGACCCATATCCAAAAGCAAAAGAAAATTGTAAACATTCAAACAAAATGGCAATGGCTACTGTTGTCTCAAAAGTTTTCAGGGCTGTCATCCAATTGTTTCTCATCTTCAATATCTACTTCCAAGATTTCCTGGAAATCAAGAATGGCTTGCTATCCATAAGATAAGACAGCAACATATCTAAGTAATTTTCAAACTAAGCTATCACTTGACACAGAATACAAAAAATTGACTTACTGGGATCCTCTGCTTCAAGTAATTGGCAAGTCTTGCAACAACAGTTGATCGTTTGTGCCAAAACCGACCTCTCAGGCTAATCTTCACAAAAGGTCCATCCATTTCAGCTAGCTCAGCCACCCCTGAAATTCATTTCTTTTTTTTTTTTTTCAAAAATCTTATCATTACATAAAGCAGATTCAAGCTTAAAATAAAAGGTGTCACCTGTCATGCCTACAGAAGTGTCAAAGAGCTGGGCAAGCTGCAAAGATAGACACCATAGTATGATTTGCGAGAAGAAATTCAATGGAATCACTGGAATAAAATTAATATGGAGAAAAAAGAAATAAAGGTTACTTGCCTCGACACGAGCATCGGCTATGACCATTCTAACATTGTCTTCTGTCAAATCTAACGGTGCAATTCCTCCTCCTGATGATGTTGCTGCTGTTCTTGTCAAAATCCTCCTGTCAATGCTTGTGCTTAACAAAAATGTCTTCCTCCTGTTTACTTTTTCTTGGTGGCGTTGTGTTGTATGTTTAGTGAAAACATTACTATGATTGCAAGTTGACAGTACTTTTGTGGGGAAACAATAATAGTGACAGTGGAGAAGAAATGTATCCATTGACACACACCCACTTCAGCTTCAGCTGCCAAGTCTGTAACTATATACTGTCTTTTTTTGTATTAATCACTTCATTGTGAAGATAGAAAAAGATGGAGTGAGTGATGACGTGGCAAATTCTGGACCAACCAACAGAGAGTCAAGCTTTGTAACTACTGGTATTGCTAGTTACGTTGTTTTGATGAATGAGAATAATTTTTGTGGGCACAGGGAATTACTGGTAATTTTTAACTGTCATTCTTCAACTTTGCTGTGCCTTTTTTTTTCATTACTCCTTCACATGGGAAAGGAAAATGCTTAAAAGAGCTTAAATTTTGTTTTAAAAAGAAAAAAATTAAAAGCGCTTTTAGATTTAAGCAATTTCAATGTGGTGTGGTTGGAAGTAAACCACTCAAACAAACAGCTCCAGTTCCAACTACACCACATGCAGAATTAACACCAACTCCACATTGCCGCTTTATTTAATGACCAAAATCTGCCTCATAACATGCATACTCAGCCAATCTCCAAAAAAAAAAAAAAAAAAAAGAAAAACGGAAAAACGAAAAAATCTTCATTCAACATTTCTATACAGTTGCGAATACCTCATATACATGCATTTTAAGATGTTCAACTTCAAGCAATCATCACTGTTCAGTTTCATTACAATGCTAATTCTAACTGCACAAATGAGGATTTTTGAGACTGCAGTTGATCCTGCCTCAGCCGGCGTAGAAGAACCTGTTCTTGAATTTTACATGCATGACATACTTGGGGGCAGTAACCCCACAGCAAGACCGATCACTGGCTTGCTAGGAAACATCTACAATGGTCAAGTACCTTTTGCTAGGCCAATTGGATTCCTTCCCCCGGCGAATGGAGTTGCCATCCCTAATGCCAATGGTGCTATTCCAATAGTTAATGGTGTAAATGGCATCCCACTGGGAACTGGCTTAGCGGGTACAACTTTTGCAGGTGATCAGCAGAACCTAAATGGTAACCCTCAGATTCAACTAGGACCTGATGGTTTGGGACTAGGTTTCGGAACAATCACTGTCATCGATGACATACTGACCTCTAGCCCCGAGTTGGGGTCACAGGCACTGGGGAAAGCTCAAGGAGTTTATGTGGCAAGTTCAGCAGATGGGTCAACACAGATGATGGCATTTACAGCTATGATAGAAGAAGGGGAATACGGTGACAGCCTCAACTTCTATGGTGTATACAAGATTGGGAGTGCCATGTCACATTTGTCGGTGACTGGTGGTACAGGAAAGTTCAAGCATGCTTGTGGGCTAGCTGAGGTGCGACCGCTCATACCATCTGGTCAACACGTCACAGATGGTGCAGAAACACTGCTGAGGATGATTGTCCATCTTAAATACTGATAATGATTACAACTTAAGATTATGTTCTATCTATGTGAGTATGGTCTTCATTTTCATTGTGTCAATGTGGTATATGAGTCCAAATTTGTTGAAATTACTATCTTATCTATCAGTTCATCATTGCTACACTGTCATGGATATGCCATTTTAACTGTTTCTACTTAATATATGACAAAAATTAACAACAATTATGATCTTTAAATTAATTTAATAGAATCCTGGAGACACTGTTCAAGTGATCATGTGTCCATTCATTGGGCACTTCCCCAAAATTAACGCTTTAAGCTTTTATATTACAGGGAAACAAAACCAGGTAGCATGTTGTCAGCAGCTAACTATTTTTATTCATTCTTACTAATCCGGATGCATAAAACTCAAATAATATAGAAACGTACCATTTACATGTGTCCTCAAGTATCGACTCATGACAAGCGGGTGATGTTGATGTGGGAAAGTAAAGCTTCTTGATCAAGGCCATGGAGATAATCTATCATGTGTATCCGCAAAGAAGCAGGACCTTTAGCCATGCTCATTCCCATCTCACCAACGATACCAAATACGGACAATGCTGAAGTTGTGGCTTCAAAAGCACGCAAAGGATCAACAGAGATAAAAGCCGCAATCAGAGCAGTGACAGCGCATCCTGTTGCCGTAATTTTTTGCATCATGGGCACCCCATTGTGAACACCAACAACTCTCTTCCCATCTGTTATAATGTCAACAACTCCAGACACAGCAACTATGCAACCACTCGCTTCAGCCAAGCATTTTGCTGCTTCCATGGCATCCATCGACTCATGAGAGCTGTCTACACCCTTAATAAACATATCAATTAACAGAGTGAGTGGAAGTCTCCCAATTCCCAAACATGGAACAAAATTTCTATTTTTTGGACGCTAAACCATATGTTTATCATATTAAATACATGTGACAAAATATAACTTATGTTTATTGTAAAATGTGAAGCCTTATCATCCGTTGGATAAGGGACACGTGGCGCAATCCTTGCCGTTGTCCCAATTACTTCAATTTGCCAATCATATATAAAGGGTGTTTAGGTTGAGAATTAGTTAAAGTCTTTCATTAATTGTTTTACATATTTTTATCCTTTTATTTGGCTAAGTGTTAAGCCTTGCTCCTAGTCCAAGTTAGTGTAATCTTCAATTGAGAATTTGAGAGATTGACACTTTTAGAGATTAGGGTTTATTGAGTGATTTGGGGAGATTAATATTTGTAAACGGATTCAAGATTCTTGTGTAATTTTGAAAGTGATTAGTGCAGCGAGCTCCTTGTTCCGGAGTTCAACGTGGATGTAGTCGGAAATTTTCCGGCGAACCACGGTAAAATCTTGCGTTCTTGATTGTCGATTGATTTGTGTGACGAACGAATTTGTGATCAAATTCAACAATTGGTATCAGAGCATTTGGACTATAGATCCAGTGGGCCGAAAGAAGAATTAGTGGAATCAAGATTCACAGAAGCCCAGCCTCTCTGCTTTGGGCTTGAGAAAAAACCCTAAAAGATCGTCAATCTTGAAGAACAGAGAGCCATCGACGAATATCAAACAGGCCGAGGTCTCAGCCCTCCAAAAAGGCAAAAACCTAAAATCTGTAAATTGAAGTCACGGCAGGGAAACAAAATCTTTGAATTGAAGGAGACCTGCTGCCGATTCAAGAAGGTACTGCCGATCAAGAGGGCCAAAAACGAAAAACAACAAAGATCAGAGAGCCAGAAAACCAATCAGGAGAAACGACGAAGGGGCAACAATCATCGTCAATTTGAAGATCACAGCCACAAAACAGAAACCCACAATCAAGACCTACAAGACCTAGACGGCCGCTTAAAGACTCAAAGAAAAACACATCCTGGCGATGCCTGAGAGATCAAATACACTACCTAGGAGACCAAGATCTGATCTATAGCTGATCAAAGAAACTCAGGCCGATTGGACGAAGACTGTGACGAAGTCTGAGTTGGACAATAAAGCCGCCCAGGGTTTGCCGATTAGGAACTCAAATCTCAGCCCTTGCTACCGAATTGGTGATTGAGTGTTAATCTGAGATCTATTAAGTGGGTTTTCAAATCCTAAGTTGACGAAGTGAAGGACATAGTTGAAGCAAACCCCTGTTCTGCCAAGAAGAACTTAGTGTTGCCGAATTGTGTGTCAACTGATCTGCCAAAGAGAGATTCATGAAATTGTGTGGTTGATTTCTGAATTCTTTGATTTCCGTTTTTGATTAACTGGTTTGGGCATTTTTGATTGCATTCAAACTGATCTGGGCGTGTGAGTATTACAGTGGTAGTAGGGTGTGTGTTCTCTGGGGTGATTTGGTTGAAACTGCAAATTTTGGGAAGCTTAAGCTTTCGGTTGAAATTGCTATTTGAGAAATTTAAGTCCCTGTTGAAGTGTTGTTGGGTGATTACTTGAAAACGAAATAAAATGTCGACCATGAGACTCGACATTGGTATCTTTGACAGGAAAAGGGATTTCACTACTTGGAAGAAGAAAATGAGGGTTTTGCTATCCCACCATAACGTCGCCCTGGCACTGGAACCGGATCCAGAAAAGTGGCCAAAGATGGAAAAGGAAGCGAAGGACGAAATCCTGGAAGAGGCGTACAACTTGATTTTCCTCCACTTGGGAGACTCAGTCATTAGAAAGGTTGATGGAATGGATACGGTCATTCAACTCTGGGGTAAACTCGAATCTCTTTATTCTGTTGTTTCTGCTCCAAATTTAGTGTTCTTAAAAGGAAATTTGTTTAATTACAAGATGGATACTAATAAGTCGATAGATGATAATTTGGATGAATTCACGAAAATGACTCAAATCCTTAAAGGAACTGACCAAGCCCTAGGAGACTCTAGCGAAGCTATGATTCTATTAAATGCACTGCCTGAAGAATATAATGTCGTTAAGAACTCTCTACAGTACACAGGAGTTGTACCTAGGCTAGACTTGGTGATATCTGGTATAAGGGCTAGAGAGTTAGAACTTAGAACCAGTAGGAGAGGTGGAGCGAACTTATTCGTGAAAGGAAAGAATGAAAGGAAATATAATGGTCCGAATAATCATAAGACTAATAACCAAGAACCTAAAGGGAAGAAAAAGAATAAACAGGATAAGAATAAGAATAGTGACAAGAAGTGCTACCATTGTGGGAAAGTGGGACACCTGAAAAAGAAATGTTACAAGTTCATTAGGGAACAGAAAAATGAAGGCAGTGCTACTGTGGCTGCCGAAAAGGGGTCAATTTGCCTATCTGAGGCATTGACTGTGTCTAGTGATCACATTAGCAGAGAATGGATTCTGGACTCAGGGTGTTCTTTTCACATGAGTCCGTATAGGGACTGGTTTGTCAACTTTAGAAATTCTGACCAAGGGACTGTGTATATGGGTAATGACAATACTTGTAGGATACATGGAGTTGGGGACATAACACTAAAACTTCATGATAGTAAAGTTAGGATACTTACTGACGTTAGATATGTACCTGACTTGAAACGAAACCTGATATCACTAGGAACACTAGATGAATTAGGTTTCACATATAAAGCGCAGAATGGAAACATGCACATATCTAAGGGTAATAAACTAATCCTAACTGGTATAAAAAGAAATGGATTGTATGTTCTAAATGGCCAACATGTATTCTCGGAAAAACCCATTTATGCTTTAACTTCTAATGTTGATATGACTAATATATGGCACTTGAGACTTGGCCATATAGGCCAGAAAGGAATGCAGGTACTCAGCAAGCAGGGACAATTTGGAAAGGACCAGTTGAAGCCACTTGAGTTTTGTGAGATCTGTGTGTTGGGCAAACAACACAGACAGAGCTTCCCAACTGGAATTCATTTGTCAAAGGCGAGTCTGGAGTATCTACATTGTGATCTGTGGGGACCAGCAAAGGTCCAGACTCATGAGGGTAAGAAATATTTCCTCTCTATTGTTGATGACTACAGTAGGAAGGTATGGACATTCTTACTAAAATCAAAGGATGAAACTTTGACTAGATTTAAAGAATGGAAAGTATTGGTAGAAAATCAAACTAGTAACAAAGTAAAAGTCTTGAGAACTGATAATGGCTTAGAATTTTGTAATACTGAGTTTGATCAATACTATACTAGTGAGGGTATCCTAAGACATAGGACTGTTAGAAACACCCCTCAACAGAATGGAGTTGCGGAAAGAATGAATAGAACCCTATTAGAAAAGATCAGATGTCTTTTATTTTCTTCCGAACTTCCGAGGCCATTTTGGGGCGAGGCCCTCAATACTGCTACTCATTTAGTTAACCTGAGCCCAAATAGTTCTGTTCAGTTTAAGACACCAGAAGAAATGTGGTCTGGTAGGGCTCAGAAGCTTGCCCACCTTAGAGTATTTGGCTGTGAAGCCTATGCTCACCAGTCCATAGGTAAACTTGAACCGAGGTCAATCAAGTGTGTTTTCCTAGGGTATCAAGAAGGGACAAAAGGGTATAGGTTATGGGAAAGGGAATCACCTGGAGTCAAAGTCATAGTTAGTCGGGATGTTATATTCAATGAACTTTGTTTTCCTTGTAAATCTACTAACAAAAATGCAGGTGCCTTAGAAAAGGATTTAGCAGATTTTGATCTTGCAGGTGGAGCTCAGATGCAGGTGGAGCCAGGGACATCAAGGACCGCTGAGCAAGTTGGTGACATGCCAGGCACAGAGACATCTGAGGACACCCAGCCCAGGAGAAATAACCAGGAGGAAAACAGAAATGAAGTAGCAGAGATACAAGAACAAAGTGAAGAGGACACAGTAGATCAAGTGGATCAAACTGAGCAGCATGATGAAACACCACAAGACACATTGGCCAACTACCAGCTAGCAAGAGACAGAAGTAGGAGGCAGGTAAGGCCTCCTACCAGGTATGATTACTCAACCAATGATTTGTATTTCTGTGCATTAATATCAAGTCATGAAATAGATGGGATTGAGCCTGCTAGCTTAGGAGAGGCATTAAAGTCTACCCATAAACTTGAATGGGAAGCGGCTATGGAAGAGGAGATGTCTTCTCTTAGTACTAGACTTGAGGTGATTAAAATGGAAAATGTACCTTATGCAAATGCTATAGGTTCTGTGATGTATGTCATGATTAGTACTAGACCTGACTTGTCATATGCTGTATCTTTATTAAGTAGGTTTATGTCTAATCCAAGTGGAGCACACTGGAGTGCTTTACAATGGTTGTTAAGATACATATTTACAACTGTTGATTATGGCTTATGTTTTAACAAATCTAACGCTTTAGATTTGGTAGGGTATGTTGATTCTGATTTTGCAGGTGACAGAGACTCGAGAAAGTCAACTACAGCTTACTATTTCACACTTGGTGGAAATTGCATCAGCTGGAAGTCAAGCCTGCAACCGTTGGTCACACTCTCAACTACCGAAGCGGAGTATATAGCCATAACTGATGTGTTCAAGGAAGCAATTTGGCTTCATGGTATCTTAACCGAAATACAACCTCTGCAGGGTAAGACAGTTGTGTATTCTGACAGTCAGAGTGCAATACATCTGAGCAAGAATCCAGTACATCATGAGAGAACCAAGCATGTGGATGTGAAATATCATTTTGTGCGGGAAATTATCTCAAGTGGTAAGATTGAGATTAAGAAGGTTCCAACTGAAGATAACCCATCTGACATGGGGACAAAAATTGTAACTGCAACCAAACTCTCCCACTGCATGAAGCTGTTGCATGTGGGGGTTGGCTGACCTTGCAGCCGACATGAGCAATGATGGAAGTAGGTGAGTTTGCTGTGCTATCTTGACCTTAATGTGTCCTTGTGTATGATTGGGAGTGATGGATGTTTTTGGGCTTCAAGGTGGAGATTGTAAAATATGAAGCCTTATCATCCGTTGGATAAGGGACACGTGGCGCAATCCTTGCCGTTGTCCCAATTACTTCAATTTGTCAATCATATATAAAGGGTGTTTAGGTTGAGAATTAGTTAAAGTCTTTCATTAATTGTTTTACATATTTTTCTCCTTTTATTTGGCTAAGTGTTAAGTCTTGTCCTAGTCCAAGTTAGTGTAATCTTCAATTGAGAATTTGAGAGATTGACACTTTTAGAGATTAGGGTTTATTGAGTGATTTGGGGAGATTAATATTTGTAAATGGATTCAAGATTCTTTGTAATCTTGAAAGTGATTAGTGCAGCGAGCTCCTTGTTCCGGAGTTCAACGTGGATGTAGTCGGAAATTTTCCGGCGAACCACGGTAAAATCTTGCGTTCTTGATTGTCGATTGATTTGTGTGACGAACGAATTTGTGACTAAATTCAACATTTATAAAGATTTGAATTTGATTTTATAAGTAGAGGTGGTGATTTGGGTTATAAATTACTTATTAATCGTGTCAAAAATCTCAAATACAACCATTTTTATAGTGTCACCTCATTTAACGTGTTTTTAATATATTTCTAAAATTATTGCAATACTTATCAATTTTATTTAAATATAACTATTTATTTTGAAATATGACAAACATAACTGGCCATAAATATCAGAAACTCCAGTTACAAATTGTGTATTCAAAAAGAGAATTAAAATATAAAGACATATGAGAGTTTTTAAAAAATTTGATATATTTTCAGAATTAGGGACCGTTTAGTATATTTTACAATAAGATTTCTTCAAGTAGATCTTTTACTCGTAAAACTTTTAGAAGTATAATTTTTTATTAAAAAAAATTAAATGTTTAGTTGTGAACGAAAACTTTTATTAAAATTATAAAATTAATTTGTTTTATAAATTTTTAAATTGTGTCATGAAAAAAATTAATAATGTTGCTAAGCAACTTAACCCTTTAATAAAAAAAATTTAAATTCTACCTCAAAAAGCCCAAACTTTTGATAGTAGATGTATAAATAATTAAATTTAATCACAAAAACTCTATTTCAAACACCTCAAGAAAAAAAGAAAAAAACTGCTAAAAATCATACCAATCAAGGACTTAATCAAAACCAACAAACGGAATATAGATGATAATTTCTCTAAAAAAATATAGTAAAAATCGTTATAAATACAAGAATTAACCTTAGTGGGGCCCACAGAGGCCTGAGAGAGCGCGATAATTTCGGAAGCGTTCCCTCTGATAACAGTAGGCTTGAGTTGGACGAGTTCTAAGCAAGCCTTTAACCGGAAACCGGAAGCGCCAGCAGCAACGGGGTCGAGAACCCAGGGTTTGCCCAACTGAGACGCAAGCTGGGCAGCAGCCTTCATAGCCAGTAGCCAGTCTGGGGAGAGTGTTCCCACGTTGACATAGAGCGCGTTGACGTGAGGCGTGAAGTCTGAGATTTCTTCGATAGAGTGAAGCATGGCAGGCGATGCACCTGCAGATAGGAGAGTATTGGCCACCAGATCCATTGAGACGTAATTCGTGATGCACTGGATCAACGGTGACTGGCCCCGTACAGCCGATAGGTGGGCCCACGCCGTCGGGCCCCACTCGTTAGGTCTGTTTCCATGCTCTCAGGCAAGTTTTTTTTTTTTTTACCCTCTTTCTTTGCTGATAGTAGAAGATGTAGAAGAGAAGTTTAAAAACAACTTTATCCAACTGATTAAGAAGATTCTTTTATTATTATTATTTTTTTTTATGGTTTAAGCATTTGGAGATTTTGCCCGAAAAGTCCCCAGGGGTGTGGCTTGGTGGTATAGGGTCCAGGATCTCAACTTAAGATTCTGGATTCGAATCCAGGGGATGTACTTCTTGTAAGAGCCTGGGATAGCCTGTGATTTTACCTGCGCCGCGGCCCAAAATGGGTGGTTTGGTGGCGGGGTTTCCATCGTTTCCAAAAAAAAAAAAAAGATTTTGCCCGCAACTAATATTTGTTATTTTATTCAGTTTTAGATTTTTAAACTGCACTAATTTTAATAGGTAAACCGAAGTGGCAATAGGATATTTAAATATTGGTAATCAACTTATTCAATCAATAAATATGAAAATTATATTTGGATTCAACCGTAATATATTAACTTCACTTGAATATGTATGGGTTATTGCTGGATTCGTACCATAAAGGAAAAACTCCAAGGATTCGTGGATGTTCGGTCACTTTCTCTCTCTAGGATTTTAAATGGAAGAATTTCAATTTCAAGGTTTCTTACAGGGACGGCAAAATCTGTATCCGGAAGCATTTTCATTTTCCCGGATCCGAACTCAGACCCGGGTAAATATACACGGGTCCGGACCCGGGTATACCCGGTTCGGATCCGGAATCTCGTTTTTTATTTTATTTTTTAATTTTTAATTTTTAATTGTATTATTTTATATTTATATTTGTATTTTGTCAATTTTATTAGTTTTATTTCAATTCTTTTATATTTTTTATTATATTCTATTATATTTTTTTATTTATATATGCATATTATTTTGTATTTTTATTTATTATATTCTAATTTATTATATTTAATTATTTTTTTCCGGATCCGGGTCTATCGGAGCCAGGCCGGACCCGTGCGATCTCGGGTCCAGATCCGGATTCGCCCGGGTCCTAATTTTTTTAAACCCGGGTCCGAATATTTTAATCACGGACCCGGGTCTTCCGGGTCCATGCGGATCCGGGTCGGGTCCAGGTCTATTTAACACCTCTATTTTCTTATAGATGATTTCTTAGTCCTACTATTTTGTAAGAGGAGCTCTTTTTTATAATGGTAGAGAAGGATCTGGAAATGGAAGGGAGACAAAAGACTGTAATGTCGACATATGTCTGGCCGAATTTATAATTTGAAATGTATATCCGACTGGCTATTATTCATCTGTTACTTCAGGTTCTGGGATTTTGCACGTGCATTGACCAATTAATACTGGATATGTAATTTGAATTCCTTATCTGATCGGTTATGATCAGATCTCGTGTCTTTGGTAACTGATAATCTAAGCATTTAGTGACAATTGTTTTTGTTCGGCTTGATTTAGATTTTCTCATTGTATATCTAGCATGATTTATTGGCTAGAAAGAAAGTAAGCTGTATATATGTGATATTCGGTTGGCTTTTGGCTATATTTTCTGAAGTTCCTTTTCTTCTTGGCATTTATCCTTATAATTTCTCAATTTTCAGAGGGTGTCCCCGTAAGAGACTCATAATCGAGTTATGCATAAAAATACAATGTTTACACACTAATGAGTATAATGTATGTTATATATATTTTTTTGAAACTCTGATGCTTGGCATGTTGGAAAATTTTCAATTAATATTTGGATGGAGGAAGGACATGTCCCTTGGATGGTACCACATGGGGACATGTCCTCCAATTGTGAATAACATGCCTCTAGGCTCCAATGGGGTGCTTGGGAGGGGTATAACCCTTTGAAGGGTTGCACCCTAACCCAAAGGGTGCTCTTAAGGCACCATTCCATGCCTTTATAAGGACGACTGCATGTTCATTCTTAGGGTCGGAAAGAAATCCGAATTCATCCTAAATCAAAGAGTCTCATATTGTGGGTTTGAGTCAAGAGAGAGTTCCTCCATTTCCTAGTTCAAGATCTTCTTAAGGAGTTCCCATTGAAGAAGAGGAATCCAAGTTATCATGGGAGAACATTAGCTACAAAGCCCGTAGAGCACCGAGACGAGGCTAATAAGTTCTTAAGGACAGAGATCTATCTCGATTTGGATGCAAGTTTCGTCACTGTTCCAGGTTTTTCCATTATTCTTTGTGTATTATGGTTTTGGCATGTTAGCATAGTTTGGTTGCAGATTTGCGTTCTAATTTGTTTAAATGCTTGTTAGTTTCTGTTTAATGACACTATACCACCAACAATCTTAAGAACTTAAAAAATTAGTGTTGTTAGAAAGTAATTCGCATGTTGTTAAAACTGTTGATTGTATAATCATCGGATATGCTTGCAACAGGAGTGCGTATCGATTCTTGGTACACAAGTTGAGATTCCTGACATCATTCCGAATATGATAATTGAGTCAAGGAATGTGACATTTTTTGAAGAGACATTTCCTTGTAAGGAAAGACAAAGAAGAGAGTCTCTCAAAAAAACTATTGATACTGTCAAGGACAGTGATCAGGTTGACCAAGAGTCAGATCAACATGGAAATGTTGAGGTGAATGAACCTAGTCGTAGCAAAAGAGCTAGAACGTCTAAGTCATTTGGACCCGATTTTCTGACATACTTGTTAGAAAATTAGCCTCAAAGCTATAAGGAAGCAATGTCTTCGACAAATGCACCTTTGTGGAAAGAGGCTATCAACAGTGAGATTGATTCAATCCTTCAAAACCATACTTGCGAGTTGGTTGATCTTCCTCCAAGTTGTAAGCCACTGGGCTACAAATGGATATTCAAACGGAATATGAAACCGGATGGATCAATAGATAAATACAAGGCTAGGCTTGTCATAAAAAGGTTATAGACAAAAAGAAGGTCGTGATTACTTTGATACATATTCATCAGTGACTCGTATCACGTCGATAAGAATGCTCATAGCCATAGCAGCTATATTTGGTCTTGAAATACATCAAATAGATGTAAAGACGGTATTCTTGAATGGTGAATTGGATGAAGAGATTTACATGGAACAACCACAAGGGTTTAATGTTCCTAGACAAGAACATAAGGTGTGCAAACTTGTAAAATCCTTGTACATATTAAAACAAGCACTTGTACAATGGCATGAGAAATTTGACAAAGAGATGTTGTCAAATGGGTTTAAAACCAATGAGTGTGATAAATGTGTGTACAGTAAATCAACTCAAAAAGGATATGTCATTGTGTGTCTCTACATAGACGATATGCTGATAATTGGTAGTAATCATGAAATGATTCAGTCTACCAAGAAAGTGTTATCTAGTAAATTTGATATGAAAGATTTGGGAGTAGCTAACCTAACTCTTCATCTATTAAAGAATATTGGTTCAAGCGTATCGCAATTAGAGTATTCGAGGATCATCGGAAGTCTGATGTATCTCACGAATTGCACACGACCTGATATCGCTCAAGCTGTGAACAGACTTAGCAGATATACGAGCAATCCAGGACATAACCACTGGAAAGCCACAGTAAGAGTTTTGAGGTATCTGAGAGAAACTTCAAAATATGGGCTGCATTATGCGAGATATTATGTTGTTCTAAAGGGATACAGCGATGCTAACTGGATATCTGATACATTGGATTCCAAATCTACGAGTGGATTTGTTTTCACAATTGGTAGTGCAACCATGTCATGGAAATCCTCGAGGTAAACATGTATTGCCTGGTCTACTATGGAATCAGAGTTTATAGCATTAGACAAAACATCGGAAGACGCAGAATGGCTTCGAAACTTCCTGGAGGATATTCCAAGTTGGCCCAAACCGGTGCCAGCGATAAGTATACATTGTGATAGCCAATCGACTATTGGGAGAGCCCAAAATACAATATATAATGGTAAGTCTCGACATATACGTCAGAGATATAATATCATACGTCAACTGCTCTCAAGTGGCATAATATCGATCGATTATGTTAAGTCGAAGGAAAACCTAGCGGATCTACATACTAAAGGTTTACCTAGAGAGCAAGTTGAGAAGTCATCGAGGGGAATGGGCTTGAAGCCTATAAATTAAGAATTGTCACTGTGAAAACCCAACCTAGCTGACTGGAGATCCCAATATCTAGATTCAAAAGGGACAACTGAAACTTTGTGCAATTCAAAACAAACACTGAAGAGTTTTGTACTCTTTCTCATTCCGATAATGACGCCGAGTGCTGTCTGTCAAGGTCAGGATAAGCTAAGGCTTTTAATGATCATTATATTAGGAGATGAGTACTAATGGGGGTAAAGGCATATTACATCTTCATAGTATATCACCTATTTCAAGTAAGAAGTGAGGCAGCTTCCATGGGATTTTACAGGCTGATTTCCCTAAAGTGCTTGATGAATCCATGACCGTTGTTCAGGGCCGAAATGAACACAACTGGAGAACGAGAAATGGTCGAAGTAAAGCTGTGTGTTGGCAGTTGTCTTGGTTTACACCAACGGCGGAACAGTTCAAGACTACGGGTCACTAGTTTGCCAAGTAAATCTGGTTGTCATTCACTAGGAAAGGTTCAAGGCGAAAGCTACCTATTTCGATGCAGCTTTAGTTCACGGAAACTCTCTCAAATGTCTGCATGATTATTTGAAGAATTGTGGGGGATTGTTGGAAATTCTTCAATTATTATTTGGATGGAGGAGGGACATGTCCCTTGGATGGTACCCCATGGGGACATGTCCTCCAATTGTGAATAACATGCCTCTAGGCTCCAATGAGTGCTTGGGAGGGGTATAACCCTTTGGAGGGTTGCACCCCAATCCAAAGGGTGCCCTTAAGGCACCCTTCCATGCCTTTATAAGGAGGGCTGTATGTTCATTCTTAGGGTCGGAAAGAAATCCGAATTCATCCTAAATCAAATAGTCTCATATTGTGGTTTTGAGTCAAGAGAGAGTTCCTCCATTTCCTAGTTCAAAATCTTTTTAAGGAGTGCCCATTTAAGAAGAGGAATCCAAGTTATTCTGAGAGAACATTAGCCACAAAGCCCGTAAAGCACCGAGACGGGGCTAATAAGTACTTAAGGACATAAATCTATCTCAACTTGGATGCAAGTTTCGTCACTGTTCCAGGTTTTTCCATTATTCTTTGTGTATTATGGTTTTGGCATGTTAGCATAGTTTGGTTGCAGATTTACGTTCTGATTTGTTTAAATGGTTGTTAGTTTCTGTTTAATGACACTATACCACCAACATGGCATGCTTATATGGTATTTTGAGTAAATGAATAGATGTTATTTTGTTAATTTGTTTAAAGTATCTGTTGAAATTTAATCATATTTCCATTTATCATTTAAAACTATCAACATAATGTAAAATTTTAGACATCAATTCACATCAAATAAAATATTTTCATGTCATCATCAAAAAAATCCCAATGTCAAAAATTACAGATCAGAAATCAGCATATCATTAACCAAAAAAAAATGTCAATTCATATATCGAATATCTTCATTTAATCACATATTCATTACTTCGAATATGCAGATTTTTATCATCTATTGTTGAAGGAGTAATTGTTGAAATCCTTCACGTGCTATCCAATGTGATGAATTTGGCATTATAGAGACGTCCTGTTGCACAAAAAATTTATATTAATCAATCTGAATTCATTTCAAATTTGCTTTTTTTTTTTTGAAAGAAAAATTTATTTCTTATATAAGGTACCAGATTAATATATAAGAAAAGCTACATAATACCATGTTTATAAAAGATTCAATTAGTGCATGGGCAGAAACGTCAGACTAACCTTTGACAAAATCTTTTGTTTCTGTTTTCTAGGCTTCGTGAATTTTATTGACTGTATTTCTCGACTGTGGGGATGACCTTTAACAAGAGTACATTCTGGATCACCGATAATTTCAATTATATTCTTAGAACTTCCAATTATATTGAGACAATTTTTTAGTGAAGTAACATCTGTTTGTTTAGAACATATTCTTTTTGGTAGATATTTTCTTACATTCTCAATCCAATCTAAGATATATTTAGAAGGCAAAAATATTAAAATGACCCTCTAATTTTCATGTTTTTTTCATTTAAGTCCGTTAACTTTCAGTTTTGTCAATTAAGTCCTCTAACTTTCAATTTTTGTCAATTCAATGCTCCGTTATAAATTCATCACTGTTGCCGTTACAAATAACGGCAACATCAAAGTAAACGTACTTTGCCTGTTATTTAATTAATACCCTCAATTAGAAAATATAGGAAGACAAACGAAGCTAAAGCAAAGTAAACGTACTCTGTTTGCATCTTCGAGCTATTTTTTTTGTCAAAAACACATATTCCAAGTTCAATATGATTTTTTGTCAAAAAATCATAAAAATTATAACTAGTGCTACTAACGAAGATATGTGTTTTTATAAGAGATTAAGATAATCAAATATTTTACTTACTATATTTAGACTCGAATCGAATGATTCGATTGTGTTATTCTCCATCGAATCAAAAGATGGAGAAAATCTACCATACAATGCGGTATCACATTTGATGTCATTTACTAAAATCTACCTCCGTTGTATGGTAGATTTTCTCCATCTTTTGTGTTTTACCAATTTGCATATAGTAGTAGTCATGCTTCTTCTATATGTGATTGGGAAACCCAATTGTGACTGGTTATGTTATTTTATGAGTTAATCTTCTGCTGCAGTATTGCTTGTGGGTATATTATCGACGTTAGATAGGTCATAACGATAACATAATGTGTTGTTAACATAGAGAAAATATTTCATCGATTACCTTAGAATCTAATATGTTTTAAATAAAATATCTTCTGATTGTTGGTTTGGGATGTGAAGCCTTCAATTGAGTAATAAAAGAAATCAATTACTGAATATATGGATTTGATACAAGAGGGATTCCCGATGTTTTGCTATTTTTCTCTACGGATAACTCTTAAGTATTTTTCATAGTTTTTACTTTACATACCAATTAAATCTTTTTTCTTCAATTAAGTTATTGCTAATGTTTTCTTTAACTGAACTAGCTCTTTGTAACCATCTCACTGAGGAATCGACACCCTAACTATACTGCGATAACCGCAAGTATTTTTTGGGCATAATCAAATTTTGGCGCCGTTGCCGGGGAGACGGTTTACAATCTAAAGGAGCAGGTTTGCTTGGTCAACAATAAAGCGGTAACTTCGTTCCATCTTTATTATTTTTTATTATTTTATTTATCATTTATTTATTCATTTTATTTCAGTTTTAGTTTTATTTTAGTTTTGATCTTTATTTTTTTCTTTTATTTATGTTCCTCGTATTATTTATGTTTAAGTGCATGCCTAGACTTATGGATCAGTTGGGTAGATTTGTTAGAGTTAACGAGGAAGATTCAGACTCAGAAAGCTTGTTTGACAATCTTTTTGCCACACCATCTACCTCTAGTACACACAACATGAGTGAGTACAAGAGACCACCCATTAGGACTATTGAGGAGTACCTCCATCCCACTCGCACAACTACACCATCATGCATAATAGTTCTCCCTAATGCACCACATATAGATTTTAAACCCGGAATGATACAGTATCTCCCAACCTTTCATGGTTTGGAGAATGAGAACCCTTATGTGCATATTAGGGAATTTGAAGAGGTTGTAACAACCTTCCATGACCGATTTAGGACTACATACACAATTAGACTTAAGCTCTTCCCTTTTTCCCTTAAGGATAGAGCTAAAATCTGGTTGTATTCATTGAGACCTCGTTCCATAGGATCATGGGGTGAGATGACACAGGCATTTCCCACACTATAAGACAATTCCCTGAAAAGAAAAAATTCTACTTTCTCCCAGAAAAACAGTGAAACCCTTTATCAAACTTGGGAGAGGTTTAAAGAGATGTTAGCTAGTTGTCCTCACCATGGGTATGAGATTTTCCGCTTAATGAGTTACTTTTATGACAGTCTAACCCAATAGGGAGTGCCTATTCGTTGAGACAATATGCAATGGTGAATTTATCCGAAAGGACCATGATGAGGAACTCGAGTACATAAATGACCTAGCTGAGAAATCTCACACTTGGACTGGACCCAATGTCATGGATAACACTGATAAGACACGTCCAACTCCTTCTAGCGGAGGCATACACCCCTTTAGGGAATATGATAGTCTTAGAACACATGTTGAGCTATTAATTATAGAGATACGAGCTTTAAAATCCAAAGATAGCAAGATTATGCATGCGGTAGCCCAGTTAGAACCCCAAAGGGTATGTTTTGTGTGTAAGGGGATTGACCATCTGGCCCAAGTGTTTCCTATATATGGTGCCACTAAAGATAGTTGTGCAAATATTCCTCAAGAAGAACAAGTTCCACATATCCCAATTTGAGTACCTTTCCCTCAAGCCCTTAGACCTATTGCGAGAGCTATAGACCCTAATGGTGAGATCCTAGAATATTTAAAGCAAGTAAATATTAACCTTCCTCTATTACATCTGATCAAACATGTTCCCATATATGCGAAGGTTTTGAAGGATCTATGCACCATGAAGAGAAAGCATCATGTGAAGAAGACTGCATTTTTAACAGAACAAACAAGTGAAGTAATTGAGCAGAGGACTCCATCAAAATACAAAGATCCAGGATGCCCCACTATTACTTGCCACATTGGCACATATGAGTTTGGTCAAGCTTTGTTAGATTTATGTGCTAGTGTTAATCTCATGCCATATTCTATTTAGATGCAGCTCGGACATGGAGAGATTAAACCTACATCTATAGTTTTACAGTTAGCTGATCGCTCTATCAGCACACTGCGGGGAGTAGTTGAAGATGTTTTACTACAAATTGATAAATTCTACTATCTTGTTGATTTTCTGATTTTAGACACGTAGTCTGTGGTTAACACTGAGTCAAAAATCCCTCTCATCTTAGGTAGACTGTTTCTTGCTACAACAAACGCTATTATTAATTGCAGGAATGATCTCATGAAGTTACCATTTGGGAACATGACACTGGAGGTGAATATCTTTCATGTTGAGAAACAACCACGGGATGACGATGAGTGCCATTATACATATATAATAGACATAGTCTCATTAGTAACGGCCTCTACACACCATGAATCTAACCCTCCTGAACTAGAACTGATCCCAAAGAACCGTAAAAAAAGGAAAATGAGAGTTAGTGCTCGCTTGAAGATGATCCCTGGAAAGTTAAAAAAGAGGTTGAGCCAATTTTCCATATGTGCAGCCTCAAATTTCAACCATCAGTAGACCCTGGGGATCCATGGATGAACTGCCACAGTCAGACAAAAAATTATTTTTATGTCTTAATCACCAGTGGATAACGAAGAAGAAAGAACATATGAATATCTGGTCCGCTACATGGAAGCCACCATGACCACTTGGGAGATTACGTCTGGCTGAAGATGTTAAACTTAGCGCTAGCGGGGATGCAACCCTTGCATATGCATTTATTTTATTTGTTTTGTTTTGTTTTGTTTTCTTTAATGTAGTTTTATTTTATTGTGTGCTAATCGCGTGTTTATTATTTGCATAAGTATTCATGCAGATGTTAGCACAACCCACGCAGCTCACACAACCAAAGTCTCACCAGCAGGAGCCTAATCAACTCCATGTCTGGTAGTGTTGTTCCTCACTCTTTTTTCTTTTATATTTATCTTACATTGAGGACAATGCAAGTTTTAAGTGTGGGGGTGTATGCATGTAGTGATAATACCTGTTATAAAAAAATTATTTGTTTTTAGTTGTTTGCTTTAGGATGAACTCTTAGAAACAATGAGTTTTTTAATCTAGGTTAGACTCGTAAGCACTTAATTATAAATTTTTAGCAGTGAAAACCTAAGTAGTTGGCAAAATGACTAGTTGAAGAAATTTCATGTCGATGAATGACCATTTGCTTAGATGTCTATCCTGATTTGCAAGTGTTATGATGTATGGTATGGTTAAAAATAAAAAGAGAAAGTCTCGAAAGAAATAAATTAAACCACATATAATCGATAAGCGTGAAGCTACCCATGGGCGAGTGTTAGGACCACCATGAGGAGAAATGCTACCTTAAAGGGTAGGTGTGTTTAAAAAAAAAAAAAGAAGAAAGGAAAGAAAAATGTGAAAAAAGAAAAAGAAGAAAAATAAAAAAAATACCATACCATAATGAGCACAGGAAGACAATTACAGAGTACATTTGAGATATCTAGGTTGGTTTGACCCATCGGATCCCAATTCTTAATCAACATCATTGAGTTGGCTTATCTAAGAGTCAAGCTGTGAATGAACCTTTACACACACACATTGTGAGTTTGACTTAGATGATTTATTTAAGGACTCGGATTCGAGTTGAATTGAGTACTTTGAATATTCTCTGATTTCATTACTAGGCATTCTTTGAGGACAATAATATGTGTAACTATTTGGACTATTTCATTTTTTTTGGCATGATCATATTTTTTGAATGACGTTTGTGGGTGTCGTCGTTGTAAGCCCTCACGAGACTATAACTCATCCACTAGGGCCACCTAGGGGTTTAAAGGCTTATTGCATACGCTAAATGGAATCGTGATCCCTACGAAAGTGGCTTAGATATTTTTTATTTATTTTTAATTTAATTAGTTCTTATTTTCTTTTTGCGCTTGAATTGCTAGGGACCAGTAATAAGCTGGTTGAAGGTTCTGATAAGTGCGTGAAAATGTACTTTGAACATCGCTAATTCGGCTTGATTATCAAGTATTTAATCTTAATTGTAGTTTATTTTATGTCTTGTTATTAGGAAGCAATGAAACATGGATCTTGGAGCAATTGTATGTGTTTCGGGACCATACAGACGCATAGGAAGCACGCGGGGAGAACGGAAATGAAGAAAAAAAAAGGTCCTCAATTTCCCACTCCCCTCAAGCTTATGCCCAAAGCGTCCATTCTCGGGCCTTGTTACCATTATGTCCCACCAGAGAAATTTCGCCGGTGCCCGACCCTCTAGTACCAATTTTGGGAACGTCTATAAAATGCATCCTCACTACGTAGTGAATATCATTAATGGATTCCAACCTATGATGATTTCAAGTAGCTCACAAGTCCAGAAAAATCAATTGGCGCCGTAACACTACCTCAGAAAATTTACATACATAATGGCTGAGAGTTTGGCACCGCGGTGCCCCGGCAGATGTCCAAAATCTTAATTAGGTTATATTTTATGCGCATAAGGACTCCAGGACTTCCCTATATATACCCAAGCTCATCCAAAACCCTAAAAAAGAGAGAAGAAATACACAACAAAAAGATTAAATCACATATTTGAGAGAGAAGAATGGAGAACCATAAGCCATATAGGATGCCTCTCCGATCTATCCAGGCTATGTCTCTCTTCTATATGGAGAACTAATCTCCTAGGGAAAGGTAAGGATGAACTCTTGTAATTAAGTTCTTATATTCATGTTTTTGATTCCTGAATACTCTTGAACGTTTAATACAATTGATGATTTGTTATTCTTTATTATCTTTTGATTATGAACCCAGAGATTGTGTTGACCAATTTGCATATAGTAGTAGTCATGCTTCTTCTATATGTGATTGGGAAACCCAGTTGTGACTGGTTATGTTATTTTATGAGTTAATCTTCTGCTGTAGTATTGCATGTGGGTATATTATCGACCTTAGATAGGTCATAACTATAACATAGTGTGTTGTTAACATAAAGAAAATAATTCATCCATTACCTTAGAATCTAATATGTTTTGATTGAAATATCTTCTGATTGTTGGTTTGGGATGTGAAACATTCAATTGAGTAATAAAAGGAATCAATTATTGAATATTGGGATTTGATACAAGAGGAATTCCCGACGCTTTGCTGTTTTTCTCTACAGACAACTCTTAAGTATTTTTCATAGTTTTTACTTTACATACCAATTAAATCATTTTTCTTCAATTAAGTTATTGCTAACATTTTCTTTAACTGAACTAGTTCCTTGTAACCATCTCACTGAGGAATCGACACCCCAACTATACTTTGATAACACTGATTTGCTAGTGTTTTGATGTTTGGTATGGTTAAAAATAAAAAGAGAAAGTCTCAAAAGAAAGAAATTAAACCACCTATAACCGATAAGCGTGAAGCTACCCATGGGCGAGTGTTAGGACCACCATGAGGAGAAATTCTACCTTAAAGGGTAGGTGTGTTGAAAAAAAAGATTGAAAAAAAAAGTTGAAAAAAGAGAAAGAAAAAAATATCATACCATATTGAGCACAAGAAGACAATTACAGAGTACATTTGAGATATCTAGGTTGGTTTGACCCATCGGATCCCAATTTTTAAACAACATCATTGAGTTGGCTTACCTAAGAGTCAAGCTGTGAATGAACCTTTACACACACACACACACACTGTGAGTTTGACTTAGATGATTTATTTAAGGACTCAGATTCGAGTTGCATTGAGTACTTTGAATATTCTCAGATATTATTACTAGGCATTCTTTGAGGACAATAATATGTGTAACTATTTGGACTATTTCATTTTGTTTTTGCATGATCATATGTTTTGAATGACGTTTGTGGGTGTCGTCGATGTAAGCCCTCACGAGACTATAACTCGTCCACTAGGGCCACCTAGGGGTTTAAAGGCTTATTGCATACGCTAAATGCAATCGTGATCCCTACGAAAGTGGCTTAGATAATTTTTATTTATTTTTAATTTAGTTAGTTCTTATTTTCTTTTTATGCTTGAATTGCTAGGGACTAGCAATAAGCTGGTTGGGGGTTCTGATAAGTGCATGAAAATGTACTTTGAACATCGCTAATTCGGCTTGATTATCAAGTATTTAATCTTAATTGTAGTTTATTTTATATCTTGTTATTAGGAAGCAATGGAACATGGATCTTGGAGCAATTGTACGTGTTTCAGGACCATACAGACGCATAAGAAGCCACGGGGAGAGCGAAAAAGAAGAAAACACAAGTTCAGAAAAATCAACTGGTGTCGCGACGCCCACCTTCTGGCGTCAGCAAATTTACATACATAATGGCCGAGAGTTTGGCACCGCGACACCTCAACAGATGTTAAGAATCTTAATTAGGTCGTATTTTATGCGCATAAGGACTCCAGGACATCCCTATATATACCCAAGCTCGTCCAAAACCCTAAAATAGAGAGAAGAAATACAAAACAAAGATATTAAATCCCATATTTGAGAGAGAAGAATGAAGAACCACAAGCCAGACAGGATGCCTCTCCGATATATCAATGTTAAGTCTCTCTTCTATATGGAGAACTAATCTCCTAGGCATAGCTGATGATGAACTCTTGTAATTAAGTTCTTATAGTCATGTTTTTGATTCCTGAATACTCTTCAACGTTTAATACAATTGATGATTTGTTATTCTTTATTATCTTTTGATTATGAGCCCAGAGATTGTGTTTTACTAATTTGCATATAGGAGTAGTCATGTTTCTTCTATGTGTGATTGGGAAATCCAGTTGTGACTGGTTATGTTGTTTTATGAGTTAATCTTCTGCTGCAGTATTGCCTGTGGGTATATTATCGACGTTAGATAGGTCATAACGATAACATAGTGTGTACTTAACATAGAGAAAATAATTCATCGATTACCTTAGAATTTAATATGTTTTGATTGAAATATCTTCTAATTGTTGTTTTGGGGTGTGAAACCTTCAATTGAGTAATTAAATGAATTAATTACTAAATATAGGGATTTGATACAAGAGGGATTCCCGACGCTTTGCTGTTTTTCTCGACTGACAACTCTTAAGTATTTTTCATAGTTTTTACTTTACATACCAATTAAATCAATTTTCTTCAATTAAGTTATTGCTAACGTTTTCTTTAACTAAACTAGTTCCTTGTAACCATCTCACTGAGGAATCGACACCCCAACACTGCGGTAACACTGATTTGCTAGTATTATGATGTTTAGTATGATTAAAAATAAAAAAGAGAAAGTCTCAAAAGAAATGAATTAAACCACTTATAACCGATAAGCGTGAAGCTACCCTGGGCGAGTGTTAGGACCACCATGAGGAGAAATTCTACCTTAAAGGGTAGGTGTGTTGAAAAAAAAAGATTGAAAAGAAAAAGTTGAAAAAAAAGAAAAAAGAAAAAGAAAAAAATATCATACCATACTGAGCACAAGAAGACAATTACATAGCACATTTGAGATATCTAGGTTGGTTTGACCCATCGGATCCCAATTTTTAAACAACATCATTGAGTTGGCTTACCTAAGAGTCAAGCTGTGAATGAACCTTTACACACACACACAATGTGAATCTGACTTAGATGATTTATCCAATGACTCAGATTCGAGTTGCATTGAGTACTTTGAATATTCTCAGATATTATTACTAGGCATTCTTTGAGGACAATAATATGTGTAACTATTTGGACTATTTCATTTTGTTTTTGCATGATCATATGTTTTGAATGACGTTTGTGGGTGTCGTCGATGTAAGCCCTCACGAGACTATAACTCGTCCACTAGGGCCACCTAGGGGTTTAAAGGCTTATTGCATACGTTAAATGCAATCGTGAACCCTACGTAAGTGGCATAGATAATTTTTATTTATTTTTAATTTAGTTAGTTCTTATTTTCATTTTATGCTTGAATTGATAGGGACTAGCAATAAGCTGGTTGGCGGTTATGATAAGTGCATGAAAATATACTTATCTCCTAGGCAAAGCTGATGATGAACTCTTGTAATTAAGTTCTTATATTCATGTTTTTGATTCCTGAATACTCTTCAATGTTTAATACAATTGATGATTTGTTATTCTTTATTATCTTTTGATTATGAACCCATAGATTGTGTTTTACCAATTTGCATATAGGAGTAGTCATGTTTCTTCTATGTGTGATTGAGAAATCCAGTTGTGACTGGTTTTGTTGTTTTATGAGTTAATCTTCTGCTGCAGTATTTCCTGTGGGTATATTATCGACGTTAGATAGGTCATAACGATAACATAGTGTGTACTTAACATAGAGAAAATAATTCATCGATTACCTTAGAATTTAATATGTTTTGATTGAAATATCTTCTAATTGTTGTTTTTGTGGGGTGTGAAACCTCCATTGAGTAATAAAATGAATCAATTACTAAATATAGGGATTTGATACAAGAGGGATTCCCAACGCTTTGCTGATTTTCTCTACTGACAACTCTTAAGTATTTTCATAGTTATTACTTTACATACCAATTAAATCTTTTTTCTTCAATTAAGTTATTGCTAATGTTTTCTTTAAGTAAACTAGTTCCTTGTAACTATCTCTCTGGGGAATCGACACCCCAACTATACTGCGATAACCACAAGTATTTTTTGGGCGTAATCAATGACTCACAGGTGATTCCTAATAACTGAAAGCACTTTAAAATTCATAATCGTATTAGTGTTTTTATATTGAAATGAAGTTGTTTTGCTAGTGTTTAATTGTTGTCTTGTAGATGGCTGCCGCAAATCAATTAGCGCGACTTTTGGATTCTAATAAGTTGAAAGGAGCGCGATAACTATTTTTAGTGGAAAATGAACATTCATCTTGTCTTGGAGTTAGAGAACTATTTTTCCATTAACACTCAATCCATTGCCTGTTGCAATCGATCATGATTCACTCCCAAAGAGTGAGAGTCATAGACCCGGCCACAGTTATGGTTCAGAATTGGAACCAAACAGATTGGAACCGGACGGTTCCGGTTCCAACCGGACCGTGATTGACCGGTTCGGTTGGGGTTCCACTCCAACGCGAACCGCTCAGAACCTTTGGAACCGAACGGTTCCAGCAGTTCCAATGGTTCCAACCGGAACCGTAGGGTTTCGGTTGGAACCGTAGGGTTCCAACAAGAACCCTACCAACAGATACTAGCCGTTGGGTTTAAGGGGTATGGAGTTTAAATTAAAAAAATTAAATGGTCGTTGGCCATTTAAAAAAAATATATTATATAATTTCTATTATACCCCTAATAACGGTAATAAAATGGTTATATTTAGGGGCATTTTTTGTATAAAAAAAATTCTAAAACTCTATAAATAGGATTCATTTTTCATTATTTCAACACACCAATTTCTCAACTCTCTCAATTCCTACAATTCTCTTATTCTCAATCTCAATTAGTTATTATCATTCTCATTAGTCAATTTTCTTATTCTTCTTACTTATTTCTTAAACAAAAAATAGCAAGCTCATCTGAGAACATAATGTCAAATATGCCAACCCAAGAGAGTGGTCCTAGTGTCGGTTCACAATCACGGAGAATAGAAGTTAAGGCTCGTTCCTCGGATGTTTTCAAAATTCATTTTCATTTAGACCGCCAAGACGATGAAAGTTCAAGAGCAGTTTGCAACTATTGTGGGTTTCCTACAAATTTTCTGGTGGATCGGCAATATGATCAAGCACCTGGAAAGACATCATGCGGTTGAACTTGGAATTGATACGACGCAAACTCAAATGGCCAGATACGCATCATCTAGTAGAGGTACGAGTGCTGTAGATTTATTTAAGTATCCTGATGCAAAAAATAGAGAAGAATTTGCTAAATTAACTTGTATGGCACATCTTTCTTTAAGCTTTGGTGAAAAACTTCATTTTACTAATTACGTGCATAATGCTTTAAATCCTGCTGCATGTAGAATGACTCGAAACACAACAAAAAGTCATATTTTTAAATTATACAAAGATGGTAAAAATATTTTAAATGAAATATTTAAAGAGATTAAAGGTTGTATTTCTATATGTTCTGATATTTGGAGTGACCATTGGCAAACACACTCATACATGGGTGACTTGTCATTGGATTGATGCATCATTTACCATGCAAAAATGACTTATTGCATTTAGAGTTTTTGATGACCAACATACTGCACAAAATATTTATAGAATGATGAAGGTAATTTTTGATGAATATGGTTTAGTAGATAAAATTTTAACAATTGGATTTGATAATGCATCTGCAAATACTGCATCCATCAATGATTTAAAAGAAATATGTCAACCAAATTTAGGGGGTCGGTTTTTTCATATTCGTTGCACATGTCATGTCCTTAACTTATGTGTTCAAGATGGTCTGAAATTATTATCACCTTACATTGATCCTATTAAGACGGCACTTAATTGTATTTGGTCATATTCTCAAGTTAGGAGAGAATGAGCCAAGTTTTATAAAATAAATGGTATTAAACCGATTAAATTTTCAAGAGATGTTCCAACACGTTAGAATTCAAATTATTTTCTTTTATGTCAAGCATTACAATACAAAGATGCATTATGTAGTTTTTTTTTCTCAACATGTTCAAAATATCACACTTTTTCCTAGTCAATGGGATATTTGTGAAATTTTTTTAGATATTTTAAAATTTTTTAATGATGCTACTTTAATTTTTAGCGGAGTTTATTATCCTACAACATATTTATTTCTTCTTGAAAGTTTGAATATTGTTGGTACTCTCGATGAACATGTTGACAGTAGCGATCCTAATGATATTATTTTGTTTGAAGCCATTACTGCTATGAAGGTAAAATGGTTGACAACAAGAAGATGCCCCCGATGATTTTGAAGACTTGTTCGATAATGCATTTGCAACAACAAGTGCAAGCGGAACCGGAGTTGAATGATCAACTGATAATGATGATTGATATTTGATAATTACAAAATTGTAAATTTCCAAAGGGGGAATATCTTATAATTGTAATGGAACTACGTAAGCTTTGATTCTTCTCACCCCTAGAGGATACATATGCAACTTAAATTTTTTTAATTTAAGTTCAAGCTCTTCAATTTAATAATTTTATTTATTTATTAAATTAATCTAATTTATTTTAATTTTTTGTCAAATTTTTTATATAATTAAAAAAAAGGTTTGAACCGAACCGGAACCGGAAACGACCGGTTCGGTTCACAGTTCCGGTTCCACTTAAGTGTGGAACTGGAACCGAACCGGAATTAACCGGTTCGGTTCCGGTTCCACAAGTTAACCGGCCGGTTCGGTTCGATTCCGAACCAGAATCGAACCGCCGGCCAGGTCTAGCGAGAGACTTTTGAAAAATAGAATGAGGATAACCTAAGGATGAAATCCTATATTTTAGGATCGATGGTTGCAGATTTACTCAGACAGTACATAGAGGTATTTGATGCTTGGAGCATTATAAGAACACTCAAGGAGTTGTTGTGAAGCAAATCAAGAAATTGAAATATATCAGAGGTCTAAGGAATTATTCTATGTTACGCTCAAGGATAGAGGAGCAGTCAATATTCATGTTTTGAACATGATAGACCAGATCTGATATTTAGAACGACAGGGCATTACGATCGATGAGTGGCTAGGTCGAAATTTGATTATATTTTCTTTGCCCGGTACTTACGCTGGCTTTATGTTAAACTTTCATATGAATTTGATACAAGCTAGTATGAAGAACTTCATAACATGTTACGCATGACTGAACATGATTTGAAGAAAAGCAATCCCATTTCTTACCTTCATGGTGGAGAGCTCTTCAAATACTTCTAGAAAGTCAGAAGAAAACTCAAAATGGGAAAGAAGAAGATATCAAAGAGAAACTCTAAGAAGCACAAAACTGTACGACCGTATGTAGCTCATGATGTATGTCTACACTGCAAGAAGTATGGATACTAGAATAAAGATTATTCATAGTTGAAAGGAAAGGCAATGCCCTCAGGTACGCTTTGTATTTTTCCTATTATTAAAATTTCATTAACCTTAGATGTAAATAGTGGATGAATGTTAGACATCGACAGTCCCACTCATTTTTAAACTTTATAAAGGTCATGAGGGTTAAAAAAAAGATGAAAAAATGGGAGATCCAACTTAGAGTTGGGAATGATGAGACATTAAATGTCAAAGACATATGAACTTTTGTTCTAAATCTCCATAATGGATGTAAATTAATTTTACATGATTATTATTATGTATCAAACTTATCAGACAGATAATATTGTTACCGATATTGGATAATAAAAAGATATAAAATAAAAATTAAAGATGGTGATTTATGTTTATATGATAAAGAGAAATCTATTTGACATGTGAATATTCTTTATCTAACTGTCATTATGTTTTAGAAATATATCGAGATGTCTTTATGCATAGAAAAATACAGGTAAAATATCTAAATTAAATAATACTGAATTATGATATATGAGATTGGTCATATAGGTATTAGACGTCTATCAAAATTGGTTAATGATGGTTTGATTGAAGATCTTACCTTAAATCTTTATCTGATTTGTGAGTCATGTATCCAAGGGAAAATGACAAAGGCCTCATTTCTTGGTATTGGACATCGTACTGAAGATTTATTGGAACTAGTACACAGTGATGTGTGTGGTCTATTAAATTATGCCGCTCATGATGGTTCAACATAAATCGTGACTTTCACTGATGATAAGTCAATATGTGTATATGTCTATTTAATGAGACATAATCGGAAACATTTAAAAAGTTTAAAATATTCTGAAATGAAGTTGAAAAATAAACCGGTAAATTCATAAAGTTCTTTCAATCAGATCGATGTGGTGAATTCATGAGCAATGAATTCATATGTTATTTAAGAGGAGAATGAGATTCTTGTTCAACATAGACCATCAGAAACTCCTCAACACAATGGTATGTCTAAGCGGAGAAATCGTACTTTATTGGATATGGTACGATCTATGATGAGCTATATAGATATTCAATATTATCTTTGAGGTTTTGTTTTACTTATTGTCGCCCACATACTTAACATAATTTTATCGAAAGCTATTTCTACGACCCTTTATCAGATATGATACGATAGAAATCCAAGTCTTAGATATTTAAAGATTTGCGATTGTCCTGTATAAGTTAGAGTTACACAGCGGGATAAACTAGCACCCATGGGGTATAAATATAGGTTCGTTGGATATCCTAAATTTTTTTGGATATCAATTCTACGATTCTGAGCAACAAAATATATTTGTTGCTCGTTTTGTCACTTTTCTTGAAAAAGAATTTTCGAGAGAAAGTGAGAATTGTAGAAAGATTAAAATCGATGAGTTTGATCCCAATATTGAGGAACTAGAGATGGAACTAGAGATCCAACTAGATGAAGGATCTATAACACATGTTCAATGTAGGTTGAATAGAATATCATGACCTCCGGAGAGACTGTTTTTTACGTCTGATATGAGCCTCGATGTTCTCCTCTTATATGAAATATATCTGACTACGTATAAACATGCGATATTGGATTTCGATTCGAGAAAATGGCAGGAAGCCATGAAATTTGAAATATATTCTATGCATGACAGTCAAGTCTGGGACTTAGTTGAACTTCCTGAAGGTGTTAAGACTATTAGTTGTAAATAGGTTTATAAAAGAAAGCGAAGGCCCGATGGAAATGTGGAAACCTTTAAGGCCTGAATGATACCGAAATGTTACACTCAACGTCTTGGGATTGACATGCTAAAATCCATTAGGATTCTTTTAGCCATTGTTGTATATTACGATTATGAGATATGACAGATGGATGTGAAAACTGCTTTCCTAAATGGATTCCTCGATGAGGATATCAATATGAAACAAACAGAAGGTTTGTATCCAATAAGACTTCAAACTTAGTTTGTAAGCTCAAGAAGTCTATTAATGGACTTAAACAAGAATTCTGAAGCTGGAATCATCGTTTTGATGAGATAATTAAATTATCTGGATTCATCAAGAACAAGGAAGTACCGTGCGTTTATAAGAAAATTAGTGGGAGCATGATAGTATTCATTGATTGTATGTAGACGATATCTTTATCATTGGAAATGATATAAGATTGATGTAAAATGTGAAAGTCTATCTTTGCAAGAACTTCTTCATGAAATATTTGGGTGAAGCTTCATATATATTAGGTATAAGGCTCTACCGGGATAGAGTAAGGAAGCTTATAGGGTTGTTACAATCCACGTACATAAATAAAATATTAGAAAGGTAAAGTTTTACTAACTGTAAGATAGTAAATGTACCTTTTCGATACGACATACATATTTTGAAGAAAATGACACCTCAGACTGAGGAAGAGAGAGTTAGAATGTCTAATTTGCCATATGATTTTTATATTGGAAGCAATATGTATGCTATGCTATGTATAAGACCTACTATCAATTGTGTCAGTATGACTAGCCGATATTAATCTGATTTGGGTAATGATCATTGGACAGCCGTGAAACATATCCTGAAATATCTTAATGTTGGGGTTTTATATGGAATTACAGGGTTAGCGCAGCGGAACGCGGAAAACATAATTTTTCGATTTCAAAATTTTTTATTGGAACAATTAAATAAACTTATTTATTTAATTAGCTAATACTTAAAATCTGAAATTTTAACTCAAGAAATCAAATTTCTATTAATTACCGAATTGCCCCAATATTTCACAATTTGATCATTTTGGTCCTAAATTGTCAAATACATATTTAATTGATTCCAAATCAATCCCAAAATAATTTGTACATGTATAATACATGAAAATACAATTTTCAACACAAATGCCCAATTTTTCTACAAATGCCGAGAGCACCCCTGAATTTCCATTAATTACGATTTGGCCCCAAATGTTCAAAACATGTCAAGATTAAATCCAATCAATCCCAAATTTAATATACATAAAATCACATCACATATATGAAAAGCCCCAAAATTGGATTAGTTTTAGAACCCTAATTTCATAAATTACTCCAATTACACAATTTACATTAAATTGATTTAATTCAACACTTTAATCAATCCAATACCACACCAATCAAGTTTAACCATCATGAAACAACTCAGGAACAATTCTAGGTTAATTATGAATGGTTAAGGAACTCTAGAATGGCAACTTTGATTACTAATTAATCTTATAAGCTTAATTACTCCTAATAAGCTTATAAATAAACATACATGCTTAAACACATCCAACAATCATCAAACACATTTAATTACAAACACAAAGAGTAGAGACATCAACTTAGCAACACAAATTGAAGCTAAGATTAATAGAAACATTTTTTATGTAGAAGAAAGTATAAAAAACTTATAAAATTTTCAAGTTTTGGATAAGTTTTCTTTCTTTCTTCCACCCTTTTCTCTCAACTCACTTTGTAAAATATTTGTGAAACTTGTCTAAGTGTCGAAAATGAAAAACAAAACAATTTTGTTAATTAATTTCCCTTGGCCAAATTACATAACAAAAAAATAAATAACAATTATTTCTATTTTGTTAAAATTCAATTGGAACACAATTTACTTTAATAAAGTTAACATTAATCTTCCATAAAGTAAATACACAAATGGACCAATTGAATTAAGCCATTAAAAAGTGAAAATCATTACTAAATATATTTATTTTGTTAATTAGTTTAATTATTTAACAATTAAATAATTAAATATAAATATATTAAATATATGTATTATATTTACATTGAATATCTCAAATACATATATTAATGATATATGTCAAATATCATAATTTGATATTTAATTAATGTGTATTTAATAATATCAAATATTAAATACAAAAACACATTAATTCGGAAATGATGATTAGGTCCCGATAGCATGTATTTTTCGTTTAACCATTAAACGAGTTATAAATAATCAGTATTATTTATAAAAGTTGCCATAGTACTCTACGAGTATATTTCATTAGTGAGACTCTCTAAGTTCAGTCATATCCGTCACGAAATCAAATTTTGTGTCCATAATTTACCGACCCCGTAAATTATGACGAACACGAATAAACTCTCGAAACCATATAGGTCGAGATCACTGCATAAATATAATCCATCAGTCACAGGTATCCGAATTATTCCAGAGATATATATACAAACGTCAAATCTCTATAGATATAATCACGTCGATGTTTCTATTAGCAATCCCTTAATAACACTTAGAACTGATTTCTACAGCGTACCACGGGCCCATGGATTTAACAGATTGCTAATTCCATATTGAATACATATGTTTTGTACACATAGTTGACGGATCTTTTCTTGATACACTCAAGATATCCTGAGCATCAGTCCACACCCAACGAACAGGCGGAGGTCTGATCTAAATAGATCAGTGACGTGACTGCCATCTAAGTGTGGAGGATAACTCATATATCCACAGTGGTATCTCAAGTCAAAGAATCACTATGCTCACTCAACCCGAGAAGATTCTTATTGACGTTGGTGTACCATCCATTAAGAATCTTCAGAGAGTCGTTCAGTGTCTATACGCTATAAACACCTATATATCTATACGAGTCTCCAAGACTCATGGTTCATTGAGAAACCATCGGAATCCAAGATTCCAATATACGACATGTAACAATCTCAACGGGTTTACTTTATTGACCAAGTAATGTAAACCTTGACCAGGAACTGTCTAATAATGACAACGTCATGATACAACTCAATGTCAGTTGCGACGCTTTTGCAACAGTATCATAACTAATCATTCTAAGGTCAGTTATGTCTTTACCATATTAAAGAAGAAGTTATATAAAAGAAACTGTTCATTTTATTCATAATAAAATGTTACATTAGTATTTACATGGAAACACATAATAAAATTGGCGCCTAGAGCACCAACCCTAACAAAATCTCTCACTTGCTCTAGTGCCAATATCGATTGTATCTAATACTCATCGACTCCACATGTTTATCAAATAACTTCGGAGGTATGGCCTTTGTAAGTGGGTCTGCTATATTATCTTCAATCGGTACCTTGCACACGACAATGTCCCCTCACGACATAATCTCTCGAATGATGTGGTACTTTTGTTCCACATGCTTCGACTTCTGATGCGCCCTTGGTTCTTTTACTTGCGCAATGGCTCCAGTATTATCACAGTATAACGGAATCTGATTCTCGATACTTGGGACTACTGCCAATTTTGTGATAAAGTTCCTAACCCATACAGTTTCCTTTGTAGCTTCAGAAGCTGCAATATATTCTGCCTCTGTGGTGGAATCAGTGGTCGACCCCTATTTGGAACTCTTCCAACAAACTGTACCTCCGTTAAAGGTAAACACGAATCCTGATGTAGACTTTCTATCATCAGGATCCGATTGGAAATCGGAATCTGTATACCCATTAACTTGAAGTTCGTTTCCTCCATAGATAATAAACTTATCCTTAGTACCTTTAAGATACTTGAGGATATGTTTAATGGCCATCCAATGGTCATTTCCTGGATTGGACTGATATCTGCTCGTCACACTAACTGCGAAGCTGAAATCAGGCCTAGTACATAACATGGCATATATGATGCTGCCCAAACACGAAGCATAAGGTTGATTAGACATTCTAATCTTCTCATCTTTTGTTTGTGGACACATCTTCTTCGAAACATGTAAGTCGTGTCTGAACGGTATGTTTGTTGTCTTATAGTTATCAAAATTATATCATTCTAAGATCTTATCTATGTACGTTCATTGGGATAACCCAATAAGCTTCCTTTCTATATTTGTATAGAGTTTTATGCCTAAGACATAAGAAGCTTCACCCAGGTCCTTCATGGAGAAATTCTTACAGAGGTAAGCTTTGATGCCTTGCATCATCCCGATATCATTCTCAATGATAAGGATGTCGCCAACATAGAGAATTAAAAATACCACCATACTCCTACCGGCCTTCTTATACACACAGGATTCTTCCGAATTCTTGAGAAAACCAAACAATTTGATTATCTCATCGAATCGAAGATTTCAACTTCGTGAAGCCTGTTTAAGTCCATAAATGGACTTCTTCAGCTTGCATACCATGCTCGAGTTCTCGTTGGATGTAAAACCCTCCGGCTATTCCATATAGATTTCTTCATCAAGAAATCCATTTAGAAAAGCCGTTTTGACATCCATTTTTCAAATCTCGTAATCATGATATGCGGCGATTGACAAAAAAATCCTTATAGACTTTAGCATTGCAACTGGTGAAAAAGTTTCATCGTAGTCGACCTTGGGTCGCTGCGAGTAACCTTTAGCTACCAGTCGAGCCTTAAAGGTTTCAACCTTTCCTTCGGGTCCTCGCTTCCTTTTTTAAATCAATTTACAAACAATAGGAACAATTCCTTCGGGAAGCGAAACCAAGTTCCAAACTTGATTCTCATACATTGAGTCTATCTCGGATTTCATGGCATCTTGCCACTTCACGGAGTCGATGTCCAACATCGATTCTCTATAGGTAAAAAGGTCAGTCTCTTCGACTAAGAGCACATCCAGACTCTTTTCTTGTATCAAATATAAGCGTTCAGGAGGTCTAGATACCATTTGTGACCTACGGAGTGTGTGTGTTGAAGGTTCTTCATCTTCTTGAACTTCAGGTTCCTCTGTTGGTTCATTGGTTCCAGGTTGTAATTCATCAAGTTCAACCTGTCTATGATCACTACCTTCAGACAAAAATTTTATTTCTAGAAATTTTTTGAAGCGAGATACGAACACATTTCGATGCTCGGTATCATAGAATAAATATCTTTTCGTATTTGAAGGATATCCAACAAACCTAAACTTCTGCCATCGAGGCAAAAGCTTATTTTGCTGAGCCATCCTGACGTATGCATGACACACCCAAATCTTAACATAACTAAGATTCAGTTTCCTACCGGTCCATATCTCATACGGAGTCGTAGAAACAGCTTTAAAAAGAATCTTGTTCAAAATATGTGCGGCAGTTAAAAGAGCATAACCCCATAAGTAATAGGGTAAATCTGTATAACTCAACATCGATCGGACCATATCCAATAAATTCTGATTTCTCCTCTCTGACACTTCATTGTGTTGTGGAGTGCCTGGAGGAGTATATTGAGTGAGAATCTCAATCTCCTTTAAATAATCAGTGAACTCTCTACTCATATATTCACCGCCTCGATCAGATTGAAGGCATTTAATAAATTGACCAGTCTGTTTTTCTACTTCATTTCGGAATTCTTTGAACTTTTCAAAGGTTTCTGATTTATGTTTCATTAGATAAACATAACTGTACTGTGACAGATTATCGATAAAGGTGATGAAGTATGAATAACCACTGTGTGCAGTCTGACTCATGAGACCACATACATCAGAATATACGAGTTTTAATAAGTCAGTGGCTCAGTGTCCAACACCAGAAAATGGGGCTTTGGTCATTTTACCTCGAATACAAGATTCACAAGTTGGATAAAGTTCAATGGTGAGATCATGTATCAAACCATTCTTAACCAATTGTGTTAGGCATTTCACGCCTATATGACCTAACCCGCATATGCCAAAGTTCAGTATTATTTATATCAGATTGTTTACGTTTATTAATTCCAGTATTAAAGATATCTTGTGAGGTACGTAATATGTAATGACCATGCTCATCTGGACAACAACGGATCTGAATATTATTACGATCATATAAATGCAAAGAACGATTCTTAATATTTATATTATATCCTTCAGTATCTAATATAAAAAGAGATATAATATTCGCCACACATCCTGGCATAAAATAGCAGTCATTTAACTAAATTCTCCCACTCTGTAAAGGAATCTCGCATATGCCCACTACAACCGCATCCAGAGAGTCGCCACTCCCGAATCACAACTGCATCTCCCCAGATTTCAACCGTCTACTTCCCGTCAGTACCTGCAACGTATTGCAAATGTGAATAGGACAAGCAGACTCTAAAATCCAATTAGATGTCATAGCTTCACAAGCCAATGAGATATCAATAATAGGAAAAATAAAAGTACATGATTGTAGGCACTGCATTTTGCAAATAAGTCCCGATGATGAGTCTCGTACGGAGGCACTACTCTTTAGGTTGTGGAAGTCATGGGAAACGAATGTCGGAAGGGGAAATTCAGAATAAGTATGTCATCAGATTCAATTCACATGTTCACTGTTTTCGTTCGTGCTGCGTTCGTGAACACGTTCGAACGTCAAGCAGATTGTGGGCGTTCGTGTAGCATTCAAATCGGCGTTCCAACGGTGTCGGTACTTCTGGTTTTGTTGCTAGCCTCACGCCCAAGCCCAATTAGCCCACCAAAACCCACCCAAAAATAACAAAACACATATTTAACACATGGTGAAATTAAAATAAATCAAATAAAATCTAAATAAATCCATTCCTAATTTGAACAAATCACCTCCCTAGTTTAATTAGATGCTTTCCTTGTGAGATACTAATTAGAAATATTCCCCCATAATTGGTTGATCCCATTCCTATTCAAACAAGAGGAACCCTAGCCTTTGCCTATAAAAGAAACACAAATCCAACCCTTGCTCTCTCCTAGCTCTACACGCCCAAGACAAGAATAGCAAGCAAAATAATTCTCTTCTCCTCCTCCCTCTAGCAACCGAAAACATCACCCATAAACACTCCTTCCTTGCACGCATACAGCCCTCTAAAACAGCCCTGCAGTGACCGAATAAACTGCCTTAAAATACACCACCGTAACCACCGAAAAAAGTCCCTGAAATTGTACTGCAGTGACCGAAAAATCACCCCACAAACAGCAGCTCAAACACCGCAAACAGTAGCCAAAAACAGTCCCTTAATATAGTAAAACAGTGACAAAAAAAACTAAACTTTAAAACCTTTAAATTACCGTAAGAAACAACAGCAAAACAGAGGAAACGACAGTTCAAAACAGCAAGGCAGTGAACGAGAGCAGTGGACCAGTGAACCGGAGGAGTTGCGGAGCATCAACCCTTCCAACGGCCGTGTAACACACTTTCGAGAGACGACCTAAGAGGTTAGACCTGAGGGCACCCTTCTTATTTATTCTCATCTTTTTTTTTGTTTATTAGAATTCCCTCGCATGAGAGTCGTTTGTTGATATATGTTGTGGTCCTTCGATGAATGGAATATGTGTTCTCTCTTGTGGTATAACGGATGGAAACCCGGACGTAAATTCTGTAGCCGAATCCGAATGGACGGTATTGCGGTTTGCACTCGGGATACAATGCCACGTACCACTTGAGAGATTCACACATTTCGTTTCATCCAACCTTGTATTCGAGCATGATTGGGTTGCTAGTATGTTATTTATCTTTTAAGCATGATTTAGTCGTCAGTATGTTATTACTTTCTGCATGTTACTTATTTATGCATGATGATATAGTGTGCTTGGGCTAACTAGGGTGGATTAAAGGTCCTCTATTCGAGGGAAATGCCTAAAGGCTACCTTTTCCACGATGTTTTGCTGCACCGGACGGAGTATGTTTGATTGAATGTGAGATATGTTTAATCGAGCAAACGAGGTCCCATATTATCGTTGTCTTTATTTTATATGCATTGTAATATAATGTGCATAGGCTAACTAGGGTGGATTAAAGGTCCTCTATTCGAGGGAAATGCCTGAAGGCTACCTTTTTCACGATATTTTACCGCGTCGAACGGAGTATGTTTGATTGAATGTGAGATATGTTTAATCGAGCATACGAGGTCCTATATTATCGTTGTCTTTATTTTATATGCATTGTAATATAATGCGCATGGCCTAACTAGGGCGGATTAAAGGTCCTCTATTCGAGGGAAATGCCTGAAGGCTACCTTTTCCATGATGTTTTGCCGCGCCGGACGGAGTATGTTTGATTTAATGTGAGATATGCTTAATCGAGCATACGAGGTCATATATTATCGTTGTTTTTATTTTATATGCATTGTAATATAATGCGCATGGGCTAACTAGGGTGGATTAAAGGTCCTACATTCGAGGGAAATGCCTAAAGGCTACCTTTTCCACGATGTTTTACCGCGCCGGACGAGGTGCACCCGATTGAATGTGAAATGTGTTCCATTGGGCACACGAGGTCCTACATTATGTATTTATTCATCCACATATGTGTTTGTGTCATTTCAGATGATATTTTGGCAATCTCGTTCGAACGTGTTTCCTAACGCTACACGAACGTATGCATTCTGTCTCATTCTGTTCGAACGCGTTTCCAAACGCTACATGAATGTATGCATTCTGTCTTATTTCTGTTCGAACGCGCCTCAGAACGCTACTCAAATGCTTGTATTATGTTTACCATTCGAACGCATTTACGAATGCTACTCGAACGCGCATGCATTTTATTGTATCATGCATCAGGTCTCATCCCATTCGAACGCGTTATCAAACGCTATACGAACGCGGACATTCTGTTTGTCGTTCGAACGCATTATCAAACGCTACTCGAACGCTTGCATTCTGTTTACCGTTCGAACGCGTTTACGAACGCTACATGAACGCGCACACACTGGACAGATTCCTTTATCATGTTTCATGCATGTTTGTTCCCTTAGTCATTCTCTTCCCCATCATATGCTTAGTTAGCTCTCTTCCATATTTATGCCTTTACCGTTATTGTTTGTTTATATTTTCCGCATTTATTCGATATGTTCATGAGATTGTGTGCTCGTTTTTATCATCAATGTCTTTATAGTTGTTATTAGTTGCACTTAATTGCCTCTCTTTAATATGTATGCTTGTACAATTATTGTTTATTTGCGTCTCTGTGTTTATCAATATAATGTGTTCATGAAATTATATGATTGCAGTTATTCCAATTTTTTTTTTATGCATGAACTTAGAAGTAGATTATCCTTGGAAATATATGTTGCTTAGGTTTGGTTAGATTATTGCACAAATCATATCATTACAAGTGGCATAAGTAAGGGACCATTCCAAACCCAACGGTTTGAGTTCTTCCCTTGCGAGGGGTGAGTGCGGCCTTAAATCATTTTCCCGGTTCACACCGGGTGGCGACTCCATGTTATTTCTCCGATTTGGTTCCCCCGTGGGCTACTCCGTACTCCCAACTAGGCCGCGAGCCTAGAACAGCGTCGCCGATTTCTGTGTCCTACACTGATGTTGATGCTCTTTCCTTCCTTATTTGTGCAAGATAGTCCGGACAGTTTCTTTTCCAGTGTCCTACTTTCTGCCAGTGGTGGCACTTATCTTCAGATGCTCTCTTGGGCTTCGCTACCTTAGCCTGCGGAGGAACATTGAAACCCCTTCTTTTTCTTTCCTTTTTTCTTCTTCCCCTTCGACTTGGATTGGGAAGAAGCGGAAAGTGAATTGGGTTTCAGAAGATGAGTCGGAACTCTCTTCCTTAAAACTTCCTCTGCTGTGAGAAGCATCATATGCAAATCACGGTAAGAGCAGTGAATCCCATTAATGTTGAAGTATATGACGAACTGGCGATATGACGCCAAGAGTAAACCGAGAATGACACTATGTCCCAGAGTTTCATTGAGAGGGAAATCATGGCGCCTCAATTGCTTGATCAAATGAAGCACATGCGGGATCACAGCCTGCCCCTCATCAAGTTTAGAATGGAACAGTTCCATTGAAACTCTATGAACCACGACCTGTTCCTGGTACATGAACGATTCAAGAAGTTGTGTCATCATGCTATATGTATTGTGCATCTCAAAGTAAGTCTTCTTAAGCTCAGAAGAAAGAGAACTCAGAATGAATGATTTAACCCTTAAATCATCATCCTTCCATCTCTGGAAAGTCTCATGTCCTTCAGGAGATGCATCTGGAGATATAGCAAGCAGTAATGAACCTTCCAAAATGTATCCCATCTTTTCGGAATTGAGGACAATCCTCAAATCCATATCCCAATCCGCAAAGTTTTCAGCCTCTTTTAGCTTATTTGTATCAAGCATACGAGCAAAAGGATTGGTCGGAGGTGCCGCCATCGCAAATCTATAAAATAGACAGCGAATCAACGGTTAGCAGATAAACAGATAAAATAGT